>JASDQU010405540.1:0-10665 GCA_032191745.1 Picea mariana
GTCGCCTGGGAAATGAAAAAAGCTGCGCAAAGGGGGCCAAAGGCATCGGGCCCAGTCACCGAAAGGTTCATCGCGTTCTCCGGGCGCCATGGATCCGATCTCAAGACTAGTTTCTGCCTAAAAGTAAATGAAGGTAAGGAAGAGGTGGGTGAAACCTCTCTTCATGCATTAAGTGAAAGATATGGAGAGCCTGGTCGATGGTCTTCCCTAGAGGGGTTCTGTGTACCCACGTCTCCAAAGAAAAAAGGTCACGTCGAGTCCTCGGCCAGCCAAAAAAGTCTGCACATGCCAGATCGACATTTAATGGCTCAACTACTTCCCCTGTAGGAGCCATGCGCAGTTAAGGTGGCGTCCGATAGAGAAATATCCATCCGAACTTGGCTGAAGGGACACCAAGCTTCAGATGACTGCACACGCCTCCGTGAGGCGATCTTCTCTGAGTATATAGACTCGATCTTTGTATTTTTGTAATCTATCGGTGGTAGAGCGCAACTCCCAATTGTAAAGTTTTAGCATAGACTCTAGTTCTCTGGTTATGCAGCTGCATATGGGATTTCTTGCTTTATGACAGATAGTCTTTCTTACTTCGTCTAATTTTTGTCTCATGCTAAGAGAGTTTGTGAATGAATGATTTGTGCGAATCATTGCAATTATGTCATGATAAAGGATTTATTTATGCATTGTTGTATTCTCTGGTTTTCTGTGTTTGAGCGCAAGAAGATCTTGTGTTTGGATGCCTTCTTCCACAGTCTATTGGAAACTTGATCTTTACTACAGATCTTCGCATCTCCCTGATATAAGTCTTCCCCCTACTCACCCTTACTACACCTCACTGTCTGAAGTTCATGCAAGACCTCACCTGCCCATGCATTCTTGGCCTAGTTTCGGAGTTAGAGCTACATCATCTTGAGTTCACCTCCATTTGATCACCTCATTAAACAAAAAATGACATTAAACTGATGGGCGTCGGGCTCTGCTCCTGCTGCAATCTAGGAGTGACTTCTTATGCTAACATTTTTGGCACCATTGCCGGGGACTAAGTTGAAGATTTTCCCTAGGCAGAACGACATTGAGCCTCTGATTCTGAAGGTGCATCAGACATCAGAGCCCTTAAAGATTGCTATTGTGCACCTAGCGACTCCACTGTGGTGACTCCATTGTTTCCACATCACTGTTTCAGCTGTGACTACTGTTAGCACACCTAAAAGATGACCCTAAGGAGCTTTCTCGAGAAGGTTTCAGCAGCTGCTTTCTCAGCCTGAGAAGCTTCCCGGGGTAACAACAACATTAATATCTGGCCTTTGATGGTGAACAAGGACCAGGCACATTTGAAGCTGCGCATCTTTCACCGGGTGACTCCATGATTCGAGGATCGATTGGTGACTCCACTGGTTCGATATGGAGAAAATCCTTGCTCGCAGGTTTGCTCCTTTTAATTTTTCTGCTATTCCTGGTTTTCCTAATGTTGTCCCCTCTCCGAATGAATGGGGCAATTATTTTCCCATATTTGGAAAGCGTGAAGAGGACAACCCTTCTAAGCACCTCAGTGAGTTTCATGAACTCATGCATCAGTGGGAGATACATCATGAGGATGTATTACTGAAAATGTTCATGTTCTCATTAGCAGGGGATGCACGTAGATGGTATCATTCTTTACCCCCTGCTAGAATTTCTTCACTCAATGAATTCCATGCAGCCTTCATTGTCTATTGTCAGGAGATTTATCCCTCTGAGTTGATTTTTCATAGCTGTTGTGAGGGATACTACAACAAATGTATACAAGATAGAGTTGTCTCTTATGTAGGCTATGAGGATGATCCTGATGACCTGGATCAGAAATCAGTCATTTCTCCTCCCCATTCGTCTGCTTCAGGCGAAGTTATGGAGTGGGTAAAATCTATCGCTGCCAGACTAGACAGGTGGGAAGATGAGCGATGTGCAGAGGACTTTCCACCCTTTGAAGAAGAGGATTTTGGTATCTCTACAATGGATGATTATGAAGATCCCAGGGAGAAAAAAGATGCTTCGGGCGGAGTTATGGACCTGATAAAATCGATCAATGCCAGACTTGACAGGTGGGAAGCTGAACAATATGCTCAGGATTTCCCATCCTTTGAAGCAGATGCCCTTAGCAGCTCTACTGAGGGCGATTATGAAAAAAGCTTTCCCACGGGTCCTGTTTATGGCCATTATGAATCTGACCCATGGGAGAGCTGGGAAGAAGAAATCCTCCCAGATATGATTATGTCTGATGGAGGCTGTAATGATGAGGGTTGTAAGGATAGAAGACTAGGGGAAGAAGATGCCCTGAGTGAGCTGATGGAGCAGGTGAAATATCTCTCTGCCCAATTAGAAGGGTTGGAATATGAAGATAGTGATGAGGATTTTCCAGCCTTCAAGGCAGATGATCTAAGTAGCTCTTTTGAAGAGATTATTGAAGATTTCTTGGATGCATTAGCATCTGCCCCCGATGACCTTGTTGCCTCAGATTTAAACGAAGAATCCATTGTGGAGGAGGATTGTTCTTTCTTAGTTCATGAGATTTCCCATGATATATTTACATTTGGGATTGAAGAGAAGGATCGGGAGACCGTTCCCTTTTTACAAGATGGGAGAGTGCACAAAGAGGAGGAACCACAGGAGCAGCTGAACACGCATTTCTTTTTCTATCCAAATCCAGTCAGCGAGCAGCCACCACCCGAGATCAGTGAGCCTGTGACAGTTGTCCACTCACCTATGCTTATCAAAGATGTTCAACCACACGTGAGCAACTTTGTAGTAGAGGAGGCTGCCTTTCACTAATTTTCTGAAATTCGCCACTCATTCTATGACCCTGTCGGCGAATACATGGAGTGGCATGTCTTTTATGCCTTGGAGCCGTCCTATTTCATATCAACTTCAGCCTTTGAGGAGAAGTTGAAGAGTGTAGACGTTCTGCTGTCATGGTTACACTATCTGTTGGTGACCATCGACCGAAGGAAGGAGCTTCTATCCAGGAAGCTTCTTGACTGGCTATGGTGGAAATTTTCTTTCACCTAGGCTCATGTAAAGTGTTTTATTAGTTTAGGATTGTATATAAATAATCTCCTTTGAGCATGTATCTTTATTTTGTTGCTTTTATTTTTTTCGGCTTGTATTTTCAGCAGCGAGGGGTTTTGAGCCTGACTCCATAGCCCAACTGCAAGGCACTGAAGCCGCAGAATGAGTTCTTAGAGCATCGCAGGGACAACTCTATCCCCCATGGAGCCTAATTTTAGCGATAATTCTTATCCCGGGCTCAAGAGCACCCAGACCTGCTAGTTACGCGGGAAGCGCTAAGTGCAGCACGGGAGAATCCCTTTTTCAGTAGTGAGTTGAGCGAGCAGGTGAAGTTTTACCATCGGCGGTCGAGATCCACCTACAGAGTTAATCGACGGTCATCGGGTTTTCGGGGCTGTCAAGTTTCCCTGGGTTTAGCAAGAGGGAGCATCAATGGTTCAAAACAAATCTGGATCGTCCGATCCAACCGGGATAGGTGGCAGCCTGTCGACGTATCGAGTATCGGGAGTCAGGAAGCTCTTCGTTCATTGCAGTGGAAATCGCCGATCGACGAAACGCCGAAAGCGCCTTTGGCGTCGAGCCTACGGTCTTAGCCCCAGGTCTTATCAAGCGAGCTTGCGAAGGGGGGACAACCCCTTTTATATTAAGCAGATACTATCTAGGCTGTCTGTCTGAAGGATGCGCAACATGCATCCGTAGCATGTCAGCATTCAGGAGTTTGAGGGGTAAGCGCTCTTCGCTTTTTCACATTTCGAAATCTCGAACCCAGAAATGTCGATAGGACCCCATATCTCGAGGCCCCAAACACCGAAAGCATCAAAGGCGCCCAAAAGTCGGGCCTGTAGTATTACGGAACATTCTTGACCGTCCATCCACTTAGGACAGGTGGCATCAGGTCGGCATATCGGGTATCAAAGTTTTTGGAAACTCGGGACCTCACATTCATAACAGCTGAGATTGTCGACTAGCGAAAGGCTGAATGCACCTTTAACGGTAGCCACAAGGTCATAGCCCGTGGTCACCTGGGAAATGAAAAAACTACGCAAAGGGGGCCAAAGGCATCGGGCCCAGTCGCCGAAAGGTTCATCGCGTTCTCCGGGTGCCATGGATCCGATCTCAAGACTGGTTTCTGCCTAAAAGTAAATGAAGGTAAGGAAGAGGTGGGTGAAACCTCTCTTCGTGCATTAAGTGCAAGATATGGAGAGCCTGGCTGACGGTCTTCCCGAGGGGGGTTCTGTGTACCCATGTCTCGAAAGAAAAAAGGTCATGCCGAGTCCTCGCCCAGCCAGAAAAGTCTGCACACGCCAGATCGACATTTAATGGCTCAGCTACTTCCCCTGCAGGAGCCATGCGCAGTTAAGGTGGAATCCGATAGAGAAATATCCATCCAAATTTGCCTGAAGGGACACCAAGCTTCAGATGAACTCACACACCTCTGTGAGGCGATTTTATCTGAGTATATAGACTCGGTCTTTGTATTTTTGTAATCTATCGGTGGTAGAGCGCATCTCCCAATTGTAAAGTTTTAGCACAGACTCTAGTTCTCTGGTTATGCAGCTGCATATGAGATTTCTTGCTTTATGACAGACAGTCTTTCTTACTTCATCTAATTTTCATCTCATGCTAAGAGAGTTCGTGAACGAATGATTCGTGCGGATCATTGCAATTATGTCATGATAAAGGATTTATTTATGCATTGTTGTATTCTCTGGTTTTTTGTTTTTGTGCGCAAGAAGATCTTGTGTTTGGATGCCTTCTTCCATAGTCTATTGGAAACCTGATGTTTACTACAGACCTTCGCATCTCCCTGATATAAGTCTTCCCCCTACTCGCCCTTACTACACCTCACTGTCTGAAGTTCATGCAAGACCTCACCTGCCCATGCATTCTTGGCCTAGTTTCGGAGTTAGAGCTACATTGTCTTGAGTTCACCTCCATTTGATCACCTCATTAAACAAAACGTGACATTAAACTGATGGGCATCGGGCTCTGCTCCTGCTGCAATCCAGGAGTGGCTTCTGACGCTAACATTTCTGGCGTCGTTGCCGGGGACGAAGTTGAAGATTTTCCCTGGGCAGAATGACATTGAGCCTCTGATTCTGAAGGTGCATCAGACATCAGAGCCATTAAATATTGCTACTGTGCACCTGGCGACTCCATTATGGTGACTCCATTGTTTCCACATCACTGTTTCAGTTGTGACTACTGTTAGCACACCTGAAAGCTGACCCTAAGGAGCTTTCTTGAGAAGGTCTCAACAGCTGCTTTCTCAGCCTGAGAAGCTTCCTGGGGTAACAACAACGTTAATATATGACCTTTGATGGTGAACAAGGACCAGGAACATTTGAAGCTGCGCATCTTTCACCGAGTGACTCCATGATTCGAGGATCGATTGGCGACTCCATTGGTTCGATATGGAGAAAATCCTTTCTCGCAGGTTTGCTCCTTTTAATTTTTTTGCTATTCCTGGTTTTCCTAATGTTGTCCCCTCTTCGAATGAATGGGGTGATTATTTGCCCATATTTGGAAAGCGTGAAGAGGACAATCCTTCTCAACACCTCAGTGAGTTTCATGAAATCATGCATCAGTGGGAGATACATCATGAGGATGTATTACTGAAAATGTTCATGTTCTCGTTAGCAGGGGATGCGCGTAGATGGTATCATTCTTTACCCCCTGCTAGAATTTCTTCACTCAGTGAATTCCATGCAGCCTTCATTGCCTATTGTCAGGAGATTTATCCCTCTGAGTTGATTTTTCATAGTTGTTGTGAGGGATACTACGACAAATGTATACAAGATAGAGTTGTCTCTTATGTAGGCTATGAGGATGATCTTGATGACCTGGATAAGAAATCAGTCATTTCTCCTCCCCATTCGTCTGCTTCGGGCGAAGTTATGGAGCTGGTAAAATCTATCGCTGCCAGACTAGACAGGTGGGAAGCTGAGCGATGTGCAGAGGACTTTCCACCCTTTGAAGAAGAGGATTTTGGTATCTCTACAATGGATGATTATGAAGATCCCAGGGAGGAAAAAGATGCTTCGGGCGGAGTTATGGAACTGATAAAATCTATCAATGCCAGACTTGACAGGTGGGAAGCTGAACAATATGCTGAGGATTTCCCATCCTTTGAAGCAGATGCCCTTAGCAGCTCTACTGAGGGCGATTATGAAAACAGCTTTCCCATGGGTCCTGTTTATGGCCATTATGAATCTGACCCATGGGAGAGCCGGGAAGAAGAAATCCTCCCAGATATGATTATGTCTGATGGAGGATGTAATGATGAGGGCTGTGAGGATAGAAGACTAGGGGAAGAAGATTCCCTGAGTGAGCTGATGGAGCAGATAAAATATCTCTCTACCCAACTAGAAGGGTTGGAATCTGAAGACAGCGATGAGGATTTTCCAGCCTTCCAGGCAGATGATCTAAGTAGCTCTTTTGAAGAGATTGTTGAATATTTCTTGGATGCATTAGCATCTGCCCCCAATGACCCTGTTGCCTCAGATTTAAACGAAGAAGCCATTGTGGAGGAGGATTTTTCTTTCTTCCTTCATGAGATTTCCCATGATATATTTACATTTGGGATTGAAGAGAAGGATCGAGAGACCGTTCCCTTTTTACAAGATGGGAGAGTGCACAAAGAGGAGAAACCAGAGGAGTAGCTGAGCGCGCATTTATTTTTCTATCCAGAGCCAGTCAGCAAGCAGCCACCACCCGAGATCAGTGAGCCTGCGACAGTTGTCCACTCACCTGTGCTTATCAAAGATGTTCAACCACATGTGAGCAACTCTGTAGCAAAGGAGGCTACCTGTCACCAATTTTCCGAAATTCACCACTCATTCTATGACCCTGTCGGCGAATACATGGAGTCGCATGTCTTTTATGCCTTGGAGCCATCCTATTTCATATCAACTTCAGCCTTTGAGGAGAAGTTGAAGAGTGTAGCCATTCTGCTTTCACGGTTACACTATCTGCTAGTGACCATTGACAGAAGGAAGGAGCTTCTATCCAGGAAGCTGCTTGACTGGATATGGTGGAAATTTTCTTTCACCTAGCCTCATGTAAAGTGTTTTATTAGTTTAGGATTGTATATAAATAAGCTCCTTTGAGCATGTATCTTTATTTTGTTGCTTTTATTTTTTTTGGCTTGTATTTTCAGCAGCGAGGGGTTTTGAGCCTGACTCCATAGCCCAACAGCAAGGCATTGAAGCCACAGAATGAGTTCTTAGAGCATCGCAGGGATGACTCTATCCCCCATGGAGCCTAATGTTAGCGATAATTATTTTCCTGGGCTGGAGAGCACCCAGACCTGCTAGTTGCACGGGAAGCGCTAAGCGCAGCATGGGAGAATCCCTTTTTCAGTAGCGAGTCGAGCGAGCGGGCGAAGTTTTGCCGTCGGCGGCTGAGATCCACCTACAGAGTTAATCGACGGTCATCGGGTTTTCGGGGCTGTCAAGTTGCCCAGGGTTTAGCAAGAGGGAGCATCAATGGTTCAAAACAAATCTGGATCGTCCGATCCAGCCGGGACAGGTGGCAGCCTATTGACGTATCGGGTATCGGAAGTCAGGAAGCTCTCCGTTCATTGCAATGGAAATCGTCGATCGACGAAATATCGAAAGCGCCTTTGGCGTCGACCCTATGGTCTTAGCCCCGGGTCTTATCAAGTGAGCTTGCGAAGGGGGGACAACCCCTTTTATATTAAGCGGATACTATATGGGCCGTTCTTCTGAAGGACGCACGGCATGCATCCGTATCATGTCGGAATTCGGGAGTTCGAGGGGTAAGCGCTCCTCGCTTTTTCACATTTCGAAACCCCGAACCCCGAAATGTCGATAGGACCCCATATCTCGAGGCCCCAAACACCGAAAGCATCGAAGGCACCCAAAAGTCGGGCCCGCAATATTACAGAACATTCTCAACCATCCATCCACTTGGGACAGGTGGCATCCGGTCGGCATATCGGGTATCGGAGTTTCGGGAAACTCGGGACCTCACATTTATATCAGCTGAGATTGCCAACTAGTGAAAGGCCGAATGCACCTTTAATGGTAGCCACAAGGTCACAGCCCGTGGTTGCCTGGGAAATGAAAAAAGCTGTGCAAAGGGGGCCAAAGGCATCGGGCCCAGTCGTCGAAAGGTTCATTGCGTTCTCTGGGTGCCATGGATCCGATCTCAAGACTGGTTTCTGCCTAAAAGTAAATGAAGGTAAGGAAGAGGTGGGTGAAACCTCTCTTCATGCATTAAGTGCAAGATATGGAGAGCCTGGCCGGTGGTCTTCCTGAGGGGGGTTCTGTGTACCCATGTCTCCAAAGAAAAAAGGTCATGCCGAGTCCTCGACTAGCTAGAAAAGTCTGCACATGCCAGATCGACATTTAATGGCTCAACTACTTCCCCTGCAGAAGCCATGTGCAGTTAAGGTGGCGTCCGACAGAGAAATATCCATCCGAATTTGGCTGAAGGGACACCAAGCTTCATATGACTGCACACGTCTTCGTGAGGTGATTTTCTCTGAGTATATAGACTCTGTATTTGTATTTTTGTAATCTATCGGTGGTAGAGCGCAACTCCCAATTGTAAAGTTTTAGCACAGACTCTAGTTCTCTAGTTATGCAACTGCATATGAGATTTCTTGCTTTATGACAGACAGTCTTTCTTACTTCGTCTAATTTTCGTCTCATGCTAAGAGAGTTTATGAATGAATGATTCATGCGGGTCATTGCAATTATGTCATGATAAAGGATTTATTTATGCATTGTTGTATTCTCTGGTTTTCTATGTTTGAGCGCAAGAAGATCTTGTGTTTGGATGCCTTCTTCCACAGTCTGTTGGAAACCTAATGTTTAATACAGACCCTCGCATATCCCTAATATAAGTCTCCCCCCTACTTGCCCTTAATACACCTCACTATCTGAAGTTCATGCAAGACCTCACCTGCCCATGCATTCTTGGCCTAGTTTCGGAGTTAGAGCTACATCGTCTTGAGTTCACTTCCATTTGATCACCTCATTAAACAAAATGTGACATTAAACTAATGGGTGTCGAGCTTTTCTCCTGCTACAATCCAGGAGTGACTTCTGATGCTAACAGGTGTTACAAACTGGTTGTTTCAGGACAGTTTGCAACGCTGTGCTGCAAACTCAGTTTTTTGGAGATTTTGGAGGGAAAGGGAGTTGCCAACTGTCAAAATAGATTTGTACCATCAGTCTAATGGTTAGTTGTGCTTTGGGAGACCACCTGCCTAAAGAATATGCACTCTTATGGACACATAATCAACCATTAAAGAATGTTGCATACATTTCCAACTTCCTCCTTTAAAGTAACAGTTTGTTTATTTTCTATTGTACACTTTTTTCCACTCTTCCCTTAGGCATGGGGATCGTATGAGGAAGTTGAGGGGAAAAATTGTAAAGCTGGCACTGATAGTTATATTTATTTAAAGGGAATTGTAAGACTAAGGAGGGTTTGAATGGTGTGACAAAAAAACTCCTATTTTGATATTGTCTTTGTAATAGAGTTGTTCTCCCAATGTATGGACCAGAACCAAGATACTTTTAATGGTGGAAATAAGTCTCGATTCTTTTATCATCTTTTGCTATCTTACTTTGGTATCAGTTTGTTTTGAATGATTCATCTAGATGATTGTTTCTTTATTGCAATAAAGGATCTATTGTRATATTRTATGCAAGTGTATCAKAGTATTTTCTMTTTGACTGTAAGAGGTTCTTGTTCAGAGAGTTTTATTCATATGTGTGTCATTATTACCATATGTAAACGATATACATATTACACTTTCCTTGTTAAGACTTCCATCTATCATTTTATTTTTTAAAACCTAATTTGAAGCTATTCAAGGCCTTGTTTTGATGGTGTATATTACATGGAGTTATCTATGATTGACATTTTTAATTGAGTTTTCCATCCATTTGCCACCTTTTATAAACATTTATCCTTTACATTTTGACAGGTATTAGGTTTACACCTAAAACAGTCTAGGTGTGACTTCTAGTGCTAACACGATCAACTGGTACACTTGTTCAAGTAATGGCGCACATCTTTTTTGTGTATGGAACTTGCTCTTGATTTTTTTGTTTACTCACTAATTGGTGACCATGGACTCTATTATCTTCTCATATTCAAGTACTTTGGCATGAATGAATGCATTGATAATGTGAGTCGGTCATATATTTTATAGTTGTTGATCAATTTTTGTACCTAATTATGTTAACCAACTTTGTTTATTTCTTTCCCAATTTTGATTTCTTGATTTGTTTGTTCTTAATCTTGATTTTACTTTTTTTTCTTTGTCTTGTTTTTTTGTTTTTATCTAGTTGTTATTTTATTCTCATTGTCGAATTAGGTCACCTTGAAAGGTTTTTGACCTAGTCAATTCCTATTTGCAACCCCAAGGAGGTTTTCACCAGTATGACTTTTAGACTACTATGTGTGATGTATTTTCAAACAAACCCCATTGACTAATTTCTTTAAGGGGTGCCCTTGCAGTGTTTTTAACTAGACTTTTCCTAATAGTCGGATGTCCTCGACCACATATGGACCCAACCATGTAGTTTCTAGCTTCCTTGGCTTTCCTTTAACTCAAATGTCATATAAAAGTACCAAGTCTCCATA
>JASDQU010405541.1:0-10711 GCA_032191745.1 Picea mariana
TTGAAATCCATACATATGTGGATAGTTCCTTTCTTCTTATCCACATGAATGGGATTAGATACCTATTCAGTCAAGGGAACCAGGTAGATG
The DNA here is from genome assembly GCA_032191745.1 of Picea mariana. Taxonomy (NCBI): domain Eukaryota; kingdom Viridiplantae; phylum Streptophyta; class Pinopsida; order Pinales; family Pinaceae; genus Picea; species Picea mariana. The sequence continues at coordinate 91 of JASDQU010405541.1, forward strand.
AAGCCAACTTTAAGCAACTTCTCCACCTCTGCCTTAATGGTGGGGGACTTTTTAGGATTCAAATATCTAAGCCATTGTCAAACTGGCTTAGCATTCAAATAAGTCTTTATTTCATGTTTAATAATACTAGGTTCTATCCCTGGAATTTCTTCATATGACCAAGCTAACATATCTTGAAATTCCTTAAAAAGATCGGTGTAAATATGAATTTCTTCAAGCCAACAATTCACACCGATAAACATTCTCAGCCTTGCCATAGGTTGGATAGATGTTGATCACAATGGTAGGAGAGATATTCTCCATGTTCCCTTCAGCATATATGCCATGCTTAGCCAGCATAACCACGATGTGACAAAAAATCTCACTCATGGAGGACATGAACTCATATCGTTCAATCCTTTCAAGCTATGGGAGAAAATAAGATATGTGGTGAAGGTCCTCCCAAGGCCTTTTAGGACCAGTCATGGCATCTAAGATCACTTCATGCGAAGGAAAAGTACCTCCAAGGAAATCATGTGAACTAGACGAGTTTATGGCCCATATGGGGTCTAGGACAAAATCCACCTCTTTCATCTACGAAGAGGGAGGATCTGAGTCTACAGTGGCTTCTTGGATAACCTAATATGAAATATCGAATGCACACAATGGAATTTCCATTCCGATGTTTGAGTGACCTTTATACGACATAGTTGGAGAAGATAGAGTCCATGGGTCATCGAAATATGAAGTACAGAATGAGATAGACCTCAATGACGATGAGGATTCATCAGAAAAGAAATTATTATACGAGATTGGCATCGAGAAATTGAAGGTTCCCATCAAGGAAGAATACATTCCAACACCAATATTATCAGTTTCCTTCTGAGAATTCTCGACAATGGGGAATGAGGGTCCTACCAATGCAGAGGAAATGGAGCATGAGAAATATAATTGGTCGATTGTCACAACCTTCCTGTTGGATGTTTGGGTTGAATCAGGATCTACTTTAGGTTTCCATCAAAACCCTACAAACCATCGACCCTCTGGGGACCATAAGGCAACATTGCACATAAAGTACACAATGCAGTCTCACCCGAGATGGATTATGGGTGACTGTAGGACCCAGATGTCTGCAATCTTGGAAGGGAGGCTTCTGAGGGGATGTAAGACATTATTTCTACCTCAAAATTCATTAGATATATTATTCTAACACATCATTAAATCCAAATCTACCATTCTGTAACCATTCATATTCATTTAAGATTCATTCTGCAGTAATATTCTCACCATTCTAATCTGCACTGCATTATTACTACTAACAAATTCATCATTCATTCATCATAACTAATAGTAGCAAGAAATAAATCAACCATTTCACACAAAGAATTTTTTTTTAATGAGGTTCACCCCCCGGGCTATGTCCACAAACATCTGGCATTCTTCGCTCTTTTATTATTCTTCCTCAAAAGTCATGGTGTTGCGCACATTACATCTATGTATAGCCGAAGCTATTGAGGTTAATGAGTTTGACAAGATCACACAAATCTCCACAACTTGCGACCTTGCCCTCTATTACAATGCATATCTCTCTCTCTAAAATTGACTCTAAGATCATCTCACTATTAGCTGCATAACATTAACTAGCAAAACCTCCTCCAAAACTAACTTTTCTATATCTCCTTAGATCTCACAATACATATTTATACTAAAAAAAATGGTTTAATAACCATTACAACAATGAACAAAACCCTAACCCACTAACCCTAGGTGGATTAGGTTTATCCACTTTATAACTCCCTACGCGTGGTTGATCCACATCCTTTTTCCTTCCTTTGACTTTCCTTCTTCTTCAACATAACTTTTCCCTGTTTTCTGGCGTGCACTCCTTTTCTGGTCTATTATCTAACTGACTTCATTAATTACTACCTTGTTCCAAAAAATGGCTTGCACCAACAGGCCCCTAACACTCACTTGTGGTTCGTTCTGAGCCACTTAGGTAGTGTGCCAACTGAACTGACTTCTCTAACTCCTGGAATTTTCTTGAAATTTCTTCAACCCTAGATTTGACTTGCACACTCTTCTCTGCTATAGTATCCATAGTCTACGTAGTGATGAGATCCTTCAACATTTCTCCATTTTCCACACCAACATGTTCAACCTTCCCTTTAGTTGCATCAATCTCTATAATCATTTTCTCTGCGCCTTCTTGCAGTGGTTCCAAATGTGCCTGCCTTGCCTACTTTTATTCTTGTATGATCTTCAATTATGCCTACAAGTCCTTTATTTCTTGCACACTCCTCATTCTAGCTAAGATTATCATTGTTTTCTATTTTTTCTTCAGTTCCTATAGTGTTGTTTTTACACCTTCCTCTTTCTAGTCTAATTCCTGTAGTTTTCCATCCTCTTATAGATCTATCCACAACTGCATGATTTTATTGTACAACTCTATGATTTCCCGAATGCTCAACGCAATTCTCTTTGTATGACTTGTAATTTCATGTTCCCTGTGAGTTCTTACTTCTGGTGGTGTAGTGGGAGATAAGAGGTCCATCAAATATGCAATGTGGACTATGTATGCCTCCATCGCTTGTGCTATATTCTCAATGTTACCCTCTATGGGTATACTTTCCCCTTGTGCATTGTCTGCAATGGTTTTAAACACTTCCTCCAATTTCTTGTATAATATTTGACTGTGATACTTCACCTCTTCCCTCTCGACCTGCACCTATTTAAGTGTCAGCGCCATTTTCTTCCTTAATTCATTTGTCAATTGTAAACTTGTCGCATTTGTGCAGGCCCTCGATTGAATCTCCTGCAGGACATTGATTTGGAGTTTATACAATGCCTTCATTGGAACCTTGGGTGATGCCAAGTCTAAATGATCTATATCTTTTAATGGGTTTTGCATTGTCTCCTCATCCACCAACATCATTTATTGAGTTATACAAAAAATTCAATTCCCCATTGATATAATCCAAATTGCCTCCTGCGCTGGAATTGATCTTTCTTGAGTAGTCTGTTGTTGTGCATGTTATCTCTGCTGCGTTGTAGTAAGTTGTGATTTCTCTAGTGTATCTTTAATCTCTGTCAACTTATTAATATCTCTTCCCTTTGATTCTCTGCATCATACCACGCCTCTGTCGCGTGGTCCTGTACTTTCTATATGACCAACTCTGTATCATCTTCTGTCAATGTAAGTTATGGAACCTCCTTGTGCGCCTTCATCTTATTTCACTGGCCTGCTTCTTGAAACACTATTATTTTTAATGGTAGAGTCTCTATTTGTGAAGTTGTAACTGGTGTCTCTAAGTCTGGGGGATATCCAGCTCCTGTTTTCTCTGGCATAAGTAGATTAGCATCTTTCTGCACTCCTCCATTTGGTTTGACTTCATGCTCCTTTTCCTTCACTGGAGCCTTAGGGATAGTAGCTTTCTTCTTTGGCTTCCTGATGGTTGAACTACCTCTGTTTCTTTGGTGCACTCTGCTACTTTCCTTGTATTCGTTGTTGGACTAGTTGACTGCTTCAAAGGGCCAACCTCTACTTTCTTCTTTGATTTTGATACCTTCTTTGGAATCACTGGCACCTTCCATTACTCAGGCCAATCATTCATGGCCCACTACACTTCCTCTCATGTGACACAATATATCAATTATAGACACTCCCTCTTAGGATCCATTTTGGCTTGGATCCACATGTTGTTTATAGAAGATTTAAAATATGTTATGCCTTGTTTCTCCCTCACCACTTTTGGTGGTATTTTCCATGTACTAGCCAACTTTTCTTGCATCTCCTCAAAAATCATGGCGAAAATGTTGGAATTTTCCTTCCTCTACTTCAGATATGAAGTGTGCCATAATGTTGTATACGTCGTTGTGCGACAATTTCTTGGCCTTTGAAAAAATCCATTATATTTTGTTTCTCCATACCCAACAAAGGATCTCAATATAATTAACCAGGAGTAATGAAACTTTGTTCTTAAATCCTGCGCATCCTTGTAGTCCTCGAAGAAAAAATTTAGTATCTAAGGAGACGAACTGAGTAGACTCCCCTTCGCGCAATGCGCTACTACTGCTATTACTCCTGCAAGAGCTTCCTCCTTGTGAAATTTCCTCAAAATTTTACACACTATAAATTTCTCCGCCAACCTCGTTGTTGGTTCACTGATCTGGTTAATGATTATTCCCTATGACCCTGTCTCAGTGCCATATTTATTCTTCATCTCCTTTGCTAAATATTTTTCCTTTATCTTGTCATCCAAATACTATTCTGGTTTTTCTCCATCTATCGGTAAACCTGTGATTTTTGAAATTAAATCTACATCTATGGAGGTAGGTCTCTCCATCCATAATATTCCTCCTTGTACTAGTGCCAATAGTCATTTGACATAGGCATTTACATCTTTTACTCTCCCAAAATAAATAATCTCTAGCAAGTTCGTGATCCCTGTGCTATAAATTCCTACAATCAACTGTTTCAGCTCCAAAATGGGATTCCCTGATGGACCCTCTCCTTTTCTCTCCATGTACACTTTCTATGAAAACTCAGGGAACTTGTCTGTGTCTATCACACCATGATCAAGATACTTCAATTTGTTAACATACCCTAACATGTCACCAACCACTTTGACTCCATTAGGTATTTGGTAGTGATAATGTTAACTCCTTCTGTTTGTTTGGTGTTCTTGGTGCAATAGGTTTTTCCCTATTCCTCTTCTGTCTTGCTGATGGCCCTGCCATTTCTACCTGGTTCTCTTCCTCATCTTCCTCTGTGTCTAAGTCCTATTGTTCTGTGATATCTTCTACCTGTACCTATTCCTTCGGTTGTTGCACTGACTCTTTAACAAGGTGTTGCACTTCATCAGACTCTATTCTTTCATTGTCCTCCTCATTTGTCTCTACCCACGATTGTTTTATGCCTAATCCAAGTTGATACATGGGGTTCTTCGCTATTCCATGGTTTTCTATTTTTCCCTGCGTATCCATATCCATTTATTATGTCAGCAGAACCTACTATTCTTCACAATCATGGGACTAACCATCTCAATGACTGGTGAAGGAATGGCATCCACATCCACATCTACCTCCAACTGAATATTTCCCCCATTGAATATTGTTTCCTGTGGTGACCTCATGGCACTACAAGTTTTCCTTGCAATCCGACTGGGAGCTCCAAAATTCGGTGGCACCATTCTGCTAGATATTGAAAGGAGTTCTATGAATCTTCACTAAACACCTCAATATCACTTGATCGTACTTGGTTTTCATCCTTATCTCTCATTTTCACAAAGTCAAAATGAGGCTTCTCATTCACATTTTCCGCTTTTTATAGTCGTTCCATAAATTCTCTGTCGCGCTTTACTTTTTTGGCCACTTCCTTTTCCTTTCTGACTTCTTTTTATAGAAGTGCACTTCTTTTTCGACCTAGTCACCTTTCTCTGGTGTGTAGTGTATTCCTTTACTTTATTACCAATTTCTATCTTTTGTGTGCTGTATCATCTAACCTGCATGAATAACACTTATCCATCTACTTCATCTTTTTGTATTTTTCTTCTTTTTCCAATTTGTTTCTTTATTTTTCAGCTTCTACTATATACACTATGTACAATTGTGTTTTCCTGTGATACAACTAAGGGTTACTGGGTTGACTATCCCTATAGATTTTCATTCGACAACCATTTACCATTCCTTGAATCGCTTTTCCTACTAGATCCTGCAATTGTACAACATCTCCGTCTGTGACATATTTTATCTCATATGGGCCTAGCCAATGCATCCTAAATTTCCATGGGTCCTGTAAGTACTTTCTATCATAGAGGAGAACCATATCTCCTTCCTTAATGTTTTTCTTCTTAACGTTTCTATCATGCCAATCTCTGTCCTTATCTTTTTGTACTTCCTCATGAAAACCAACCATAATCCTATATTCTTCTAATTTCATGACTTGAGACAATCTTTCTTGAGCTACGCCTCTTTTTGTCATGTTTGTAATGGCTTAAATGCGCAGACTATGTATTGAATATTCAAAAGTGACTACTACTTCCTGACCATACACCAATATTAAATGTGTCTTCCATGTGAGTTTCTTACATGTATTTATATAAGCCCATAATAGTGTTGGTATCTTCAGGTCCCAATCATCCCTGTTCACTTTGAAAATTTTAGTTAAATAATTCTCCAAAAACTTATTAAATGCTTCCACTGTTCTATTAGCTTGAGGATGATATGGAGTGATATTATGATGGTGTATCTCAAATTATTCAATCATTTCCTGGATGGTGCTATTGATGAAATGATTTCGCTGATCAATCATCAAAATCCTAGGGCATCCAAATCTTTTAATCACATGTTCAAATAAGAAGTGTGTTGCAATCTCTGTGTTGCAATATTTTACTGCAGATTCTTCATCCCATCTGGTTAAATATTCTATTGTTGGAATGATATACCTTGCTCTTGACCTTCTAGATCGTGGATTGATTGGTCCTACAAAATATACTGCCCATTTTTCAAATACTTTAAGAGTTACCTAAGGATTTAAGGGAATCTCATTCCTCCTGGATAGATTTCCTACTCTCTGTCAGACATCACAATCCTGGCAATAATCCTTTTCATCTTTAGAAACTATTGGCCACCATAATTAAGCGTGTAGTATCTTCTGCATAGTGGATTTCCCTTCATAATTTCCTCAAGCTATTCCTTCTTGTGATTCTGCTAAGATGATAGGACTTTCATGTTCCATGACACATCTCCTTAGGATGTTATCTACACCTAGTTTATACAAGTGTCCTGTAATAAGTTGGTAATATGAAAATATAACCACCAAATTCTTCTTCTCTGCAATGGTGTATTCCTTTGGAGAAAATCCTATACTAAAAAATTCAATGATATCAACAAATTATTCTTCAACATTCTGCACTAAAAAGAGTTTTGCATCAGGAAAATTGTCCTCCAAACTGCTTGGTTCCTCTCCATTAGTTATCCTAGATAGATGATCTAGCCCTGCATTCAATCTTCCAACTTTCACAACTACTTCAAAATAAAAGTCTTGAAACAACAACAACCATCTACATATTCTTTCCCCCAACACTGATTTGTTGACTAGGTATTTAATAACAGAGTGATCTATGAACATCTTAAAATATTGGCCCAATAAATAGTGTCTAAACTTCTGCAATGCATACACCATTGCCAAACCTTTTCTCTCTGTTGTATTATAATTATGTTTTGACTCTAACAGTTTATTACTTGCAATGCTATTGGGTGATCTATGTCACCTTCTCCTGGCGTTGTTAATAATGCTCCAAGTGCTATTGAATATGCATCCACATGAACATGGAACTCTTTTGACAAATCTGGAAACAATAGAATTGGTGTTGTCACCATTTTCACCTTTAAGATGTCGAAACTTTTTTTGCACTCATTATTCCATTGAAATTTGATATCCCTTTTTAACAAATTCTCCATGGGCATAGTAATCTATGCATAAATCTTTATGAACTTTCTATAGTAGCATGTATGACCTAATGTATCTCTCAATTGGTGCACTAAGTTAGGTGGTGGTAAATTAACAATGACAACAATCTTCACAGGATCAACCAACATACCTTGTTTACACATCACATGCCCTAGAAAAATTCCAAATGGTGCGTTGAATATGCATTTCTTAATGTTCAAAGAGATTTGACACAGTCTACACATGTCTAGCATTAGTCTCAAAATTTCAACACGATCTTTCAATAAGATAAATATTGTCTAATCATCCAGATAAACCTCTAAAAACTTATGTATAAAATCCTTAAATGCAACTACCACTACCCTTGAAAAAATAGCAGGGGCATTCTTCAATCCAAAGGGCATCACTGTGTACTGATATAACCCCCATTTTGTGGAAAATGTAGTCTTATGATGATCCTATGGTGCTATTCAGATCTGGTGATACCCTAAAAATCCATTAGTAAATGAGTGTGCTTCTTTTCCTCCTACATTTTCCAATACCTCATCTATAAATGGAGTAGGGAAGGGATCATGTAGACATGCATCATTCAAATTCCTAAAATCTATGCAGATCCTTACTCCCGCTTGATTCTTCTCCTGAACTACCACAAAACTAATCCACTCAGATTATTCGACAGGTTCTATTATACCAACCTCTAATATTTTATTAATCTATGCCTTAACTTTCTATTTATATACTGGATTCAACCTATATGGTCTCTGTGATGCAGGAGCATCGTCAAGAAAGTCCACGTGGAGGGAAAACACAATGCCATAGCATGCCTTTTTAATTAAAAGGAATCTAAAAACTGGCATTTCCTGTAGATCCATTTTGAACGGATGATTGAAGAAGAGTGAAACGCTCAGAAGCTGAATGATCGCAAGAGATCTCAGAGTTTCACTCTGAGACTTTAATGTAACAGAGCTTGAGCAGTCGTTAGTTGTTACTTCAATAGGAGAGGTGGTCGGAAGGAACCCTAGGTACCTTCCTGTATATGTAGATGCATGGCATGCCCAAATGGGGTGGCTGGAGGAGTATTTTTATTGAATAGTAGGTATAATAATTTGTTTTGAGACAGATGAGACTTTGTTACAGTCTAGCCTGCACATATTGTCATTGAACATTCATCTTAATAGAAAGAAAACAATTTTTCCTGCATATGAATTTTCTGTGTTCTTATGTGTATCGAATGAATGTTTTGTCTGTGTGTTTACGAATGTTGTAGATGTGTATGAGTAGTTCCATCTGCAGGGATAGATATAATTTTTCTATTTGTGAGTTTGCTGGAATTGTTTCTGGGTTCTTTCGGTTGTGCAAGGAGTGCACAACAGAGTGTTGAAGACTCCGTTAGCCAATGTAAGGACTGTGTATCTAAATCTCGAATCGAGTTCAGGGAGGAACGTGCCAGGAGGGAACACCAGAAGAATTCACAAACTCAAGGAGCCTCAGATTTACTGAATACTCTGAAGGGAAGAATGTAGAGAGAAGGCACTAAACAACAAATAGAACTATTGAAGATTCTGTAGAGCTCTTCTAGAAGGGCATCGAGTGAGTTCAAGGAGTGCACAAGAGAACTCAATTTTGAGTTTCAGAAGAGGAGTGTCAAGGAGAATACACTCATAGTTAAACACTCTATAAGCTCAGCAAGGAGTGCTTGAGCAGAAGTTGCCAAGAGGGTACAAATATTGTTTCAAGGAGTGGAAGGGACAGAGACCTTCGAGGTCCAAGTAGTTGAACCTTAAGGTGGAATAGATTTTCTGAATACTCTAGAGGAAGACTCATGTGAGGAGTGCACCAGGCCAACTCTCGGACGAGGTGTTGAAAGATAGACATTTGAAGGCTAGTCAAGGTGCAAGAAGTGCATGTAGAGGAAATCTGGTTTCAAGTTCGAAAGATTAGGAGGTTGAGTGCAGAACGTGCCAAGGGGGGCACCAGAAAGTCTTTTTGAAATTCATAGAAGGGTAGAATCCCTTGGGAGACTGAGCAGGTTTGAGAAGCTCAGAAGAGATAGTGCAAAGTGTGCACATGTTAAGCCCTAATATTGGCTCATTAACCCTTAATTGGGGCATATTACATTAGTAATGTTATTTTNATTAGTTGTAATTATACCTCCTAGTCTCCTATATATACCAAGGATACATTTTCATTTGGAATCATCTTGTACTTGAATATTTATGTGGTGTAAAAGGAGGTTGCCCCATCGAAGAGGCTTATTATCTGAAATTATCTCTTTTTCAAGGTGTTGAGTACTTATTCTGAGGTTTTTCTATGCTATATTGATATTTGGTTCTTAACATATGGTATCAAAGCTCAAGGTCTTGGGGTTTCACTGCTACATATGAGACACATTGGAATTTTCGCTATAATTTTTTTTCTACAATGTTTCAAAATAAAATTCTTGGAGGATATTTAGTAGACAGATCAATATACGTTGGGTTAAAATTTCATCTCCTGAGGCCTTATAATTTTGGAGATATATCTTGTGCAAGATAGGGTTCTGGAATCATCCTGAACTGTGTCATTGCAGAATTTTTGCTATAAAAGTTTTTCTGTAATGTTTTAGAACCTAAAATCCAAAGTATATTCATGGAAATTAGTAAGGTATATGTGGTAAAAATTTTATCTTCTTGTTCATATCACATTTGTAGATACACCTTGTGGAAGATAGGGTATCTGACTAGTCCTATTGACTAGTCTCAAGAAGGTGTTCCAGGTAAAACAATCATAAATTCTTCCTAGAGTATCCAAATTGAGTGATACTGGTTTCATTGGATAGTGGACAGTCTGTAGTATTTCTGGTATGAGTTTCAAAATTTTATATCAATTATTTTGTGTGGGTTAGGCTATATAAGTGAGATCTTCTGGAAAGGCAAAAAATCAGCAAGTTGTGGGGAAGTTACCATAAATTCCACTTGGGACATCCAATTTTGATCAGACCTGTGGAATTGCAGAGAAGAAATATCAGAGAACTACATAAAAGAAAGTTTCATACCCAGAAGGGTCGAAACTTGGGAGATACAATAGAAGAAATATTGTCTAGTAGAACCACCTCAAAATCAAGGTTCAAAAGTGATACTTGGCCAACATGCCACCCAAAAAGGGAACTTCTACACCAAATAAGTCTCCAGACAATCCTACCTGGACTCTTGA
>JASDQU010405547.1:0-10805 GCA_032191745.1 Picea mariana
ATAACTATGCACTGAGAATCTCAACTATTACAATGCAATAGAAATAACAAGATCTAAAATTATTAACCATGCACAGTAGACATGAGAACACAATAATTTATCCTAGGAAAACCAAAACCAAGCTTGGAAGAAAACCCAACAATATTTCTTATAGAATAATCAATTCAAGAGTTTACAAGTTTATCACCATCAAAATAGACCAAGAGATATCAAAGAGTCACCTCCCCAGCCTAGCACAACTCCCAAGAAGTAGCGCACAAGATAGAATACCAAGAACTTCAAGTTGCAGTGAATTTTACCTCGAATTTTACAAAACCCATTATACCCAAACTTAAAATGGGATTAATTAATTTGTGAATGTTTCATTTGTGATGAAATTTTATTTTATTTCTGAATGTTCCATTTGCTAATTTTTGCTCGATGTTTCATTTCCAAATATTTGCTAATTTGTATGTGTGAATGTTTCATTTGATAATATTTGCCAATATTCCATTAGTTCATATATTTTTTTTTCAATTTTTATTGCACGTACTAACATTCTTCTTGAAATTATGCCAGAGTGATGATAGTGGCAAAGGCCCTGATCATGGCAAAGGCATTGATCGGGGCAAAGGCCCCGTTCCCAGCACTGCATCGACTGAAAACAATGAATATATAAGTGATGAAGAGATATTTGATTGTAGAGACCCCTTGCAGACAATAGAATTGTCCCTAAGAAAGACCAATAGGTAATTCCATGATTTGGTCGCTGCTGGGGTGGAAACTGCTGAGGATTTCCAAAGGATAGCTGAATTACGCGTTAAGATAGCAAATTATGGGGTAAGTCATGTCATCTAACAATATCAATTTTTGGTTTTAAATTTTGTAATTTGATATATGAAATTAACACATATTTATCATTGTAGAATTTTGTGAGATCAATGAGAGGGGAAGCGAAAGGTCCTGGTAGCATCAATGGGACTGCAATAGAGAACCCACATGGCCACGTAGCCACCAGGCTATTTTCCACCCCAAGTGTGATGTCTGAGACTAATTCTATGGGTTCTAGGGGTGATTCCATGCCCCCACAGCACACTCCAGATCGTGCAGGTGGTGATCATGATCATGGAACTGGTCACTCTTCCGTTGATTGTTACCCTAGTGCTACACATATCCAAAGAATAGGAACAACTACGGTATCATTTTTGGTCGACCAGGACATGGTTCCTCTAAAAATAGTACAACTACCAGGTATTTAATATTATATGTCTTTATAGAGATTCATGTTATATAATTGTTTAAACAATCACATATCAGTGAGATTTAAATTACTAATGATGACAATGTTTTACAGGAAACAATGTGTTCTACAATAGTTTGCATGACTATGCATTAGAACTTTTTGGGCCGACCATTCGACTACGATGGAATCAACAAGATTCCAAACTGAAAAGTCTTCTTATATCCAAACTGGTTGGCAAGTTTAGTGACTCGTTCAATAAGCCAGAAGTCGTAAAAAGGACCGGAAAGCATTTGAAACATGTTAGAGAGGCGTATAGGAATAAATTAGTATAGGACCCCAAGTGCGAATGCCCTTTGGTTGTCCCCGAGAGGGAGTGGAAAGAAATTATTTTCGATGCAAGAGAATTAGGGATGAAAGAACAAGGGAAGAAACCACCTAGCTCTGGAAGGTAAGAGGTGTTTTCAATTTACTATGATGGTATTTTGTTTACTTTATGAGGAAAACAATCAATATCTAACATATCTCAAAATATTGCGTAGACTCTAAGACACTTCCAAGGAAACAAAGGCAAGACAAGACAAACATGGCCAACATAAACTGGGCCAAGGTGGTTACGGAAGATTGAAGGCATGGGTTGTAAGTGCCTAAAAAATTTAATTTTTTTTCTATCATCGTCACTAAATATGTAATTCATTGCAGCTAGTGACTAATGATTTTGATATTGCTCAATGAAGGGGGATTTGTTCAATGACCAAGCCATAGAAGAAGATCTAAAGGTCGGGTTCACGTAGGGTTTTAATGGCGTGGTGGTGCGACAAAGAAGCTTGGGGCAATCACCATGTGTCTCTCTGGAGGACATGGTAAATAAAATGAAATTAAAAACTTGTCGATTAGTTTTTACTCATTGATTACTTGTAGTTTAAAATATATTTTTTATTCATTTTAAATGTAAAATAATGTGTGTCGTTTCCACATTCGCAGGAGAGTAACAATGCTACCAATGCTCCTGATGTACCTGTTGAACCACATACTGACCCCCACGTTGACACTCGAAACTGAAATGGGTTGCCGCAAATCAATCCCGAGGCAACCTCGAACCACATTGTATTAGAACCTGCCCCTTCCAACCCGAGAGGGATCTCTCGAACAATGTCACAATATGATTTTGAATAAGCGTGAAAAAGGTGGGCAGATTTATGGGTAAATGATGGTCTTGGATTTTTGGATTTTGGGGGTTAAACCAGGGAAATGATCCATTGGGCATGGAGTCAAATGAAAACCGAAGAAAAGAGACAATAGCAAAGATCAAATAACTTGCAGAAAGTGAGGCAAAGTAAGAATATCTTTCAGCGCTTTGATAAATCATGATGCAGTAGCGGAAAGAAAAAGGAAAGTCCGATGTAGCAAAGAATATATGTAGAATTCTTAAAATGTAGATTGGTCTTACACCCGCTGATAGCTGGTGCAGAGGAAAGACAATAAACAATTACAGAAAACCCAAATCCATTCGCTATAGTAGTGGTCATACTAAAGTATAATGAAGCACATCAGTTAGAAGAAAACGAAATGTGATGCAGTCATGATGGATTAAGGAAGAAACAAACAATGTGGTAAAGACAATATCAACTGTGAGTAAGGAACATATATAATGAAATCCAAATAGATTTAGCACAGCTGAAAAGAAGAAGAACATGCTGAAAGAAATTGACCGTGATGAATCTCACAGTCGCAAGTAAAAAATCTTCTTTATTACTCCATCAATGGCTTACAAAATAACTCAGCAATTACAATGAATCCCTCTTCGAAAGAGGTTTCCCCCCAGCGCTGCACTCATGCGCCTCCCCCCTGTTCTGTTACATACTTCCTTCTTTTAAAAGAGAAAAATCTAAAACAAAACTCTTAGTGTTCTAGGAATCTGAAACGGTTCCTCTTCATGGAAAATTGTGACTGCCAGGTGTTTTGTTGTATGCTCTGCAGGCTACTCGAACCACTACTAATCGCTTTGACAAGTGGACAGAATGATCCCTGCAATTGTAACGGATTTCTCCTTGGTTGCCCATCAATTCTATAATCATTATTCAATATATATGAAAAATAACAGTCTTGATGATCTGTGATCATTATTCAGGATTTATATGAAATAACTACTTCATTGAGGTGAATTTAAGAAACAATTTTGAAGGGTCTCATCATCTCATTGTCTTCGCGGTCCAAGATATGAAAGTGATCGACATAGCCTAGTTCATCACTGGCGTTAAAGGGATAAGGCCATGGAGAATCCAAGAGAGATAAGCGAAGAAGAATGGTGGTCATAAATCCAGGCTACATCTTGAACTCCGCGCTCTCCCCTCCATGAATACAAAGATCTGGTTGAAAAGCCATGATTAGGCCCAGGATTATCAAAACTAGTTTGAAATGAACAACGTACAATGTAAATGAGATCATGAAACATGTAGCAATGAAAATTCTAGTAGAACGAGGATATTTTCAACTAAGAAGAGCTTGAATTCTATCCCCCTGTGTAGAAAAATCACCCAATACTGTCTCTATCACTTGCAGCAAAACTCCTTGATCGATCATATCTCGTCCTAACAATTTCAGAAGCCTCAAAGCTCTGCAATGGATCAAATTCCTCATCAAGTTCATACTGATCAACTACATCTGCATGGGAAATTCATGTATCCATGTGCGGTGGCATCAGAGTGATTTAATGGCAGTGACTGTAGTTTCCGCACGTCTGGCTGAGTGGTGGTTTAATGTTGTTAATGTTGTTGCTGCTGCATTTCAAGCTTCATCGGATAGCCATCCTAATTACATCCATTTTATAGTGCCCCAGAGAAGAACTGCACGCGGTTATTATTATTTGAGGAGGCCCCAAGTGTTGGGTGGCCATTACTGCCATTGTTGTTATTATCATTGTTGAGATTATTGTGAGTACAACCGGCTTCAGATGATGGCATGAACCGTCCTAAGATCTACACAGCCTCTCGGCGCTCATCGTTCTCGTGACTTCTTTTGTAGGGTTGCAATACGAGTTCGTCAGTCGTGGTCTGGTCGTGGCGAGGTTCGTTCATGAGCTCCCAGGTGAATAGGGTCGGGTCGTCCTTGTACGTTGGTCATAGTATTCACACTCCTCTGAATACTATCAAAACAAGTGGCCAACAATGGCTTCCCGCACAGCATGGCCTCCAGGAGCATATGGTCCTTCTAATGAGGACATTTGGGTGCGTTCACTGGGATCTACATGTAATTTAGACCAAGCCTGTGGCGCTGTGTGTCTGCATATGCAAACATTCGAGTCTGAACCATAAGAGAGAGACCGTCGCCTATAATTTTAAACCTGTTGTTGATATTTTAAGAGATTCCATAGACAGATATGACAGTTCGGCTAATTCTGGAAATGGTAGTCATTTTACTTAGCACCATCTATGCTCTGACAGATGGTGCATTTCTGGTATTATTGATATAAGCTTTAATGTCTTCCGCGGACTTGGCAACAACCATTTTAGATGAAAATGAATAACACTCTGTCAATAAATCTTCTCCATCAGCAGGCCCGTTGGAAAGAATCAACCTCGCACCACCTGCTTGTTGCATGACCAATACCTCTATTCCTCCAAGATCGCACAACACAATTTTTCCACTCACCATTTTGGGATCGAGGCTTCCCGTGAGACATAGATTCGTAGTCTTGTTTCTTGATGTTGTTTTCCCATATACCAAAGGCAATTGCTCATTGCCCACCGGTTCTCCCTTGTAAAGAGATGAGCCCCTGTAGTTTTGGCCATTCCCAAGCACCACGGGAGCCGGGAACTCCCGGTCGATGGTGCTGGCACCTACTGTGATTACTCATGGCACCGTGTTGAAAATTGTAGAATAAATTGGCCCTTCATTACCAACAAAGTATGAAACAAAAACACCCTTCTGAATGGCTCCGAGAGCTCCAATCGCTATCATATAATGGCTCTAGAGGAAATTGATATGGATAGCAAGTCGACTCAGTCTGCAATAGCAACCTCCATCGCCGCAAGCATATCAGAACCTAAGCAGGACCCCCAGCAGACTTTGTAGATGGCCAGTCTAGCTTTGGTAGCAATGCCTCTAGCAGTTCCTATGGCGAAGACAAGAAGGCTTGAGCCAGGCACTTCTGATCCGTCGTCCAGATTTCTGTGATGCATGTTTGTGCAGTATATAAAAGTTGTGCCTCATACCAAATAATTAACTGGTTTAGAAATTCTAAAGCCTTAGCATGATACCCTTTTGGTTTCATCCATCAGATAACGAAGTCCATGACGAAGAAATTTCAGGCCTCTCTACGAGGTAAGATTAATAGCAAGAAGATTGTTATCTTCAGTTTCTAGAGAATGTAAATATTGAAGTTTTGCTATTACTGAATCCTTTTTCAAAACTAATGTAGCAAGAGACACAAACTACTAATGATCCTTTCCCTCTCGAATAATATGTGGATTGTATGACCACTCTTCGAAAGGAACTTTTCCAGAATATCTACATCAGAAAGAAAACGAGTGCAAGGATGACAAGAAGCTACAAAAAATAATTAATATGTCCATAATACACCACTTCTTGAATTTTCATAAGATCTTCATTCATAGCCTGTAAGGCTACATCTTGTGCCTTGCTGGATCCATAGACAAGACCATTCATCAAGAAACAAAGTTTCATTCTAGACAACCCCAGCTTGAATACAAAAAGGTGCTTTGGTAAGCTCGTTCTTAGATCTCTAAACTGACCAGAATGCAGTAATAAAATATATAAATTGCCAATCTTCTAGGCCATGGTGAAGCTCTAGGTGAATTTGATGTGATAGAAACACTCCTCATAGCGTAGCATCTTAGCCAAAGGAATTTATAAGAAGTATTTTCCAAGCAATGCCAAATTCCAATAATGAATGAAGCGACCAATCTCAAAAACAGGCCCCTTCTTGGAACATTTCTCTCTCAATGGTATATGTCTTACCAGAACCAATTTGTCCATATGCAAGAACCATAGCATTGTAGCCATGGAACAAACCATCAACAAGTGGAGCAACACATTCTTGAAAAATGGTTGATGAAGGAGACCCAGTGCTACCATACACATGATCAAATGTAAACGAATGAGAACCAATTTGTACCTTGGGCAACGTAGTCAATTTTGATATTTGTTACAACATCGGCTCCAACTAGGGATGGTACTTTCTCGTAAAGTGCCAAGAACAGTAAACCAGGTGCCTCCATCCATTGGGTGACCTAGCGTGAAAGCTATAATTCTGAGTTCTCCGGCCAGTGAAATCACCATCAGAAACTTTTAATGGAGTCGCCGGAGCATGTGCAACCAATATTTGCCTATGACCAGCTGCTCAACCAGGCCTTAGGACTATGACAATGTCATTCTCCCAGGGATAGATATCAACTTCAAAAATCCCCAGCAATGGCGCCAGAAATGTTGACACTCAGAACTGAAATGGGTTGCAGCAAATCAATCCCGAGGCAACCTCAAACCACTTTGGATTGGAAGGCTGCCCTCCCCCAATCCGAGAGGGATATCTCGAACAATGTCAAAATAGGAATTTAAGTAAGCATGAAATGGTGGGCACATTTATGGCTAAATGATGGTCTTGGATTCTTAGAGTTTGGGGGTTAAACCAAGGAAATGGTCCATTGGGCATGTAGTCAAGTGAAAGCCGAAGGAAGGAGACAATAGCAAAGATCAAATAACTTGTGGAAAGTGAGGCAAAGTAAGTCTATCTTTCAGCGCTTTGATTTTCATGATGCGGTAGCGGAAAGAAAAAGGAAAGGCTGATGTAGCAGAGAATATATGCAGAATTCTGAAAATGCAGATTGGTCTTACACCCGCTGATAGCTGGTGCAGAGGAAAGACAATAAACAATTACAGAAAACCCAAATCCATTCGTTATAGTAGTGGTCATACTAAAGTATAACGAAGCACATCAATTAAAAGAAAATGAAATGTAATGCAGTCGTAATGTATTAAGGAAGAAATAAACAATATGGTAAAGACAACATCAACTGTGAGTAAGGAACATATATAATGAAATCCAAACAGATTTAACATAGCTGATAAGGAGAAGAACATGCTGAAAGAAATCGACCGTGATGAATCTCACAGTCACAAGGAAAAAATCATCATTATTACTCCATTAATGGCTTACAAAATAACTCAGCAATACAATGGAACCCCTCTTCACAGAGGTTTTCCCTCAGCGTTGTACTCATGTGCCCCCCCTTTGTTCTATTACATACTTCCTTCTTTTAAAAGAGAAAAATCTAAAACAAAACTCTTAGTGTTCTGGGAATCTGAAATGGTTCCTCTTCATGGAAAATTGCGACTGCCGGGTGTTCTATCGTATGCTCTATAGGCTACTCGAACCGCTACTAATCGCTTTGACAAGTGGACAGAATGATCCCTGCAGTTGTAACAGATTTCTCCCTGGTTGCCCGTCAATTCTATAATCATTATTCAATATATATGAAAAATAACAGTCTTGATGATCTGTGATCATCATTCAGGATTTATATGAAATAACTGCTTCATTGAGGTGAATTTAAGAAACAATTTTGAAGGGTCTCATCATCTCATTGTCTTCGCGGTCCAAGATATGACAGTGATAGACATACCCCGGTTCAGCACTGGCGTTGAAGGGATAAGGCCGTGGAGAATCCAAGAGAGATAAGCGAAGAAGAATGGTGGTCATAAATCCAGGCTACATATTGAACTCTGTGCTCTCCCTGCCATGAATACAAAGATCCAGTTGAAAAGCCATGATCAGGCCTAGGATTATCAAAACTAGTTTGAAATGAACAACGTACAATGTAAATGAGATCATGAAACATGTAGCAATGAAAATTCTAGTAGAACGAGGATATCTCCAACTAAGAAGAGCTTGAATTCTCTCCCCCTGTGTACCAAAATCACCCAATACCATATGTATCGCTTGCAGCAAAACTCCTTGATCGATCATATCTCGTCCTAACAATTTCAGAAGCCTCAGAGCTCTGCAATGGATCAAATTCCTCATCAAGTTCATACTGATCAACTGCATCTGCATGGGAAATTCGTGTATCCATGTGCGGTGGCATCAGAGTGATTTAATGGCGGTGGCTATAGTTTCTGCATTTCTGGCTGAGTGGTGGTTTAATGCTGTTAATGTTGTTGCTGCTGCATTTCGAGCTTCATCGGATCGCCCTCCCAATTACATCCATTTTCTGGTGCCCCGGAGAACAACTGCACACAGTTATTATTATTTGAGGAGGCCCCAAGTGTTTGGTGGTTGTTACTGCCATTGTTGTTATTATCATTGTTGAGATTATTGTGAGTATAACTGCCTTCAGATGATGGCATGAACCATCCTAAGATCTACACAGCCTCTCGGCGCTCATCGTTCTCGTGACTTCTTGTGCAGGGTTGCAATACAAGTTCGTCAGTCGTGGTCTGGTCGTGGCGAGGTTTGTTCATGAGCTCCCAGGGGAATAGGGTCGGGTGGTCCTTGTACGTTGGTCACAGTATTCACACTCCTCCGAATACTATCAAAAGGAGTGGCCAACAATGGCTTCACGCACAGCATGGCCTCCAGGAGTGTATGGTCATTATAATGAGGGAATTTGTGTGCGTTCATTGGGATCTACATGTAATTTAGACCAAGCCTGTGGTGTTGTGTGTCTGCATATGCAAATGTTGGAGTCTGAACCAGAAGAGAGAGACCGTCGCCTGTAATTTTAAACCTGTTGTTGATCTTTTAAGAGATTCCATAGACAGATATGACAGTTCGGCTAATTCTGGAAATGGTAGCCGTTTTACTTAGCACCATCTATGCTCTGACAGATGGTGCATTTCTGGTATTATTGATATAAGCTTTAATGTCTTCCGTCGACTTGGCAATGACCATTGTAGGAAAATGAATAACACTCTGTCAATAAATCTTCTCCGTCAGCAGGCCTGTTGGCAAGAATCAACCCCGCACCGCCTGCTTGTTGCATGACCAATGCCTCTATTCCTCCAATATCACACAACACAATTTTTCCACTCACCATTTTGGGATTGAGGCTTCTTGCGAGACATAGATTCGCAGTCTTGTTTCTTGACATTGTTTTCCCATATACCAAAGGCAATTTCTCATTGCCCACCGATTCTCCCTTGTAAAGAGATGAGCCCCTGTAGTTTTGGCCGTTCCCAAGCACCACGGGAGCCAGGAACTCCCGGTCGATGGTGCTGGAACCTACTGTGATTACCCATGGCACCATGTTGAAAATCGTAGAATAAATTGTCCCTTCATTTCCAGCAGAGTATGAAACAAAAACACCCTTCTGAATGGCTCTGAGAGCTCCAATTGCTATCATATAATGGCTCTAGAGGCAATTTATATGGATAGCAAGTTGACTCCGTCTGCAACAGCAACCTCCATCGCCGCAAGCATATCAGAACCTAAGCAGGACCCCCAGCAGACTTTGTAGACGGCTAGTCTAGCTTTGGTAGTGATGCCTCTAGCAGTTCCTGTGGCAAAGCCAAGAAGGCTTGAGCCAGGCACTTCCGACCCATCGTCCAGATTTCTGTGATGCAAGTTTGTGCGCTATATAAAAGTTGTGCCTCATACCAAATAATTAACTGGTTTAGAAATTCTAAAGCCTTAGCGCGATACCCTTTTGGTTTCATCCATCAGATAACGAAGTCCATGACGAAGAAATTTCAGGCCTCTCTTCGAGGTAAGATTAACAGCGAGAAGATTGTTATCTTTAGTTTCTGGAGAATGTAAATATTGAAGTTTCGCTATTACTTAATCCTTTTTCAAAACTGATGTAGCAAGAGACACGAACTACTGATGATCCTTTCCCTCTTGAATAATATGTGGATTGTATGACCACTCTCTGAAAGGAACTTTTCCATAATATCTGCATCAGAAAGAAAACGAGTGCAAGGATGACAAGAATCTACCAAAAAGAATTAATATGTCCATAATACACCGCTTCCTGAATTTTCATAAGATCTTCATTCATAGCCTGTAAGGCTGCATCTTGTGCCTTGCTGGATTCATAGACAAGACCATTCATCAAGAAACAAAGTTTCATTCTAGACAACCCGAGCTTGAATACAAAAAGGTGCTTTGGTAAGCTCATTCTTAGATCTCTAAACTGACCGAAATGCAGTAATAAAATATATAAATTGCCAATCTTATAGGCCAAGGTGAAGCCCTGGGTGAATTTGATGCGATAGAAACACTCCTCATAGCGTAGCAGCTTAGCCAAAGGAATTTATAAGAAGTATTTTCCAAGCAATGCCAAAGTCCAATAATGAATGAAGCGACCAATCTCAAAAACAGGCCCCTTCTTGGAACATTTCTCTCTCAATGGTATATGTCTTACCAGAACTAGTCTATCCATATGCAAGAACCGTAGCATTGTAGCCATGGAACAAACCATCAACAAGTGGAGCAACACATTCTTCAAAAATGGCTGATGAAGGAGACCCAGTGCTACCATACACATGATCAAATGTAAATGAATGAGAACCAATTTGTACCTTGGGCAGCTCAGTCAATTTTAATATCTGTTACAACACCCCATATTGA
>JASDQU010405551.1:0-10778 GCA_032191745.1 Picea mariana
CAGAGTTTTCATATGCAGGTTGAGGGTGAAGTAATAGAGGAGCACATCGGTGATAAAGAGTCAGCATATCAAAGGTGTATTTCAGCAAGGTCTTGTAAGTCTTTGTCAAGTTAGAGTCATCTTGGCAAGCTCATTGAGAGAAGCACATTCATGGTATATATTTGTAAGATATCTTACATTATTAATGCAATAAAGGAATATTGTTTTTTGGGTTTTTTCTCCCTGTACAGGGTTTCCCCAGGGTATATGTGTTGTTGATGTGCATGTTTACTTATCTACATAGTTATTTCTATTCGATTATGATTTGGAATTGTTGAAGTATATTAAGCTAGAATCAAAGTATTGAAGAAAATAAAAGAATTAATCCACATAAGAAATCAAGCTCATAATCTAACAATATATTGATCGATTTGGCATAGTGAGACATTTCCTTAAACGCTCTGTATTCAGTTCACTATGCTTCACAAAGCACCGCTAAAAAATATGATGGTGCTTCAATAAGATGGTAGCACCGGGCCATTCACAGTAACACATCACACTTCTTAATTTGTAATAAATCAATATAACGGAGCGGTTCCCATAGTTACAACAACAACAACAATTGTACATTATACTAGACGACGCGTCATTAACATCATGTCGATGCTCTAGAAACTATAATGCATCGGTGCGTTTGGTTAGTGAAAGTGCATCGTTGAGTTTACATTCCATAAAATTTGGGGTGGCAGTGTGTTTATGTGTAATATCCCCATTTTGGGACATTATAACTTTACAGAGTGCTATGCCTACTAGAGTAGCCAGATAGGGGTGACAGAGAGTTCAGGAGATATTGAGGGGTTTTATTGGGATTGACTTGCATCGTTCATCATCAGGATCCATTCCACACAACTTGGTTTTGGTTTCGTTGCATTCCAACGATTTCCGTAATTTTGAGTTATTATGGGTCATATCTTAATTAATTTCACTAAGAAGGTCATAATGGGCATATTACTTGGAAAAACCTCTTAGTGTAATAGCTCATCGGAATCAGGAAGAAGAACACTACATGATAAGATGATGAGAAGTGACTTTCAGTGGCCGAAGAATCCATAAGGATGGATAAATCACGTTTTAGAGGTAAAATGATTAATTAATTAATTAATTAAGTGATTTAATCAAGAAATAATAAAACAAAGTAAAAGTCACTTGGAGGGAAAAGGTCAACAATGAATTAGGGTTTCAACAGTGAATTAGGGTTTTGGAAAGCTATAAGAGAAGAGTCAACAACCTAATTAATCATTATGCAGATTATGACTTATCATTGAGGAGAAGAGGCGCATCTCAAGAGAGATAGTTCAGTGGATTCCAGTAGGAAGACACCAATGGCTGATTTCAGTGTTGAGAGACACACCCTAGTCATCAGAAAGATCATTCAGGTCTTCCATCATTCTTCTGCAATAGTTACACAGTGTTCAACAACAAGGGCACATTCACCCAGAGTAAGGGTGCAACTTTTGAGAGGGTTTTTAGTTGACTTATCCCATCCAGGGAGAATTCTGAGATTTCCCTCCAACCCATTTGAGAGGAGGGAAAGGTGCATATTTTTCGTAGTTCCTCATCAAATTCTGACAGAGGAATCAACTATGATGCATTTTCCAGATTTGGACATGAGACACTTTTGGCGGGCACATTTGGGGTTCCAGAGTGAGCATCAGACCATATTCAGGGAAACCCTTATGAACCATTTCCCAGTAGACCAAGGCAGTCATTTTGAGACATATCTCATCTGATTCTGATGGTGGAATCACTAGGATGCATTTTTCCCGAAGAAGAGGGGCGCATTCCCCCAAGGGTATCCATCTGGGGTCCAGATTCATCAGCAGAGCGGTCCAACAGATACCAGTACTAAGGACTAGAGTAGGGCACATCATTTGGGAAAGTTTCCAGGCCATTCCGAGAAGTATATCTCCCATGGTGAACTTTCCAGACTTCCAACAGTTACCATCAGAGCTGCCATAGTCCCAGTGCATCCATTGATTCCGCAGGGCTCCCATATTTCGAGTATTATCTTTTAGTTGCTTATTTGTATTCTGGATAAGGTCCTCTGTCTATTGATCTAATCAAGTATTGTCAGTCTATTTAGCTGCATTCGACCATTTTGTAATCCACAGAGATATCATAATACAAACTTTGTAGTCCTTTGTCGCATTTATTATTTGTATGATCACTTATATGTTGTAAACCATTGATCCTAGACACACATTAGCAATGTTTCCTAGAATAGCCAATTCAAGAACATTATAGTGGTATCAGAGCTGGTTTTCCTTCCAGCCTAAGGGGAAAATCAGATAAGGATCTAGATACATCATTACCAGTGAGTGGATTGACAGGAGCACAGATGGAGCCTACACCCATTAGATGCAGGGAACATTGCTACAGTCGCAAAGTGCCTTGGAAGACAAATCACAGATGTAGGGGTAAAGGGAAGGTGTACATTATTGAGGTGCACTATGACAGTGAGGATGAGGAGATGCATGTGAATGCAACCATATATGCCTATCTGGAGCAGTATGATAAGGCTAGTGACTCTTGTGCATCTGAGGGACAGTTGTATGGATAGGATGATAGCGCATATCCTTCATCTTCCCCATTAGGAAATGTTGAGAATTTAACAATTCGCCATAGTGGTGACACTTGTGAGGATCTTAGACATGATGAGATTAGGAGGTTGAATGACCTACCGGTGGGTGTAGACATGGCTTCCAAGAAGTCATGTATGGAGAATGATGAACTTCCTATGATGAGTGAGCCACATTTTTCATCTTCTCAGTCACCTATGCTAGCCACGACACGTGAGGAAATTAGTGGCATTCCTGATATGGTAGAAGAGCCTTGTGTGGGGATTGTACACAAGGAACATATGGATCTGTAGACCTAGGAGGAGAGGTATGGCTTGGAGATAGTTGAACTTACACATACCTATTAGTATGAGGAGAGTGAATCACCACTCTTGAATATTCCATTGATGGACCAGGTTGCGGAGACCAACAACTTGTTGGGACACTTACTCCCAGGATCGATCTACAATGATGAGGATGCAGGAGTAGATGATATTAGTAGGGTGAGTGCACAGGAGGATACAACTTCCTAGACAAGATATGGTGTGATTAAGATAGGGGTCGCAGTTGGTGATGGCGTGCAGTGGCATACAGGAGGACTTAGTAGCACAGGGGACAATGGGTAGTTTAGTGCCTTATATTTTGAGGAGTGTGTTGTTGGGGATTCCATTGTTGACACTAGCAGTGAGAGGCATGAGGTATCACTTCAATGAGATTGTGACCAGGAGTCACGACACTTGGCAGGACAATTGAGATTCAATGAGGACATGATCATGGAAGCCACTAGATGCATTGATGATACACATGCATTGGTGGTAGGTTATTGTTGGAGGGCCTCGATGGCACAAGATAGTTCAGATGTGGGACTTGTCATTGATGAATTCCATACACTTAGGGAGAGAGTGATTGTGATGAGGGCCGACTACCAACAATTGTTGAGGGATAGGGATTACCTATGGGAGGTTGGTGAGATGTATCATAGGGCACTGAGGGAGCATGAGGTTGAGGTGGACCGACTCACTCATGAGTTAGTGAGCACACAAAGATTATCGGAAGGCGCACAGACAACCCTTCAAGAATCAGAGTCCAGATCAGAGGGGCTCCTTGAGGAAATTAGACAGAGATCCACTAAATCTGTTTCAACAGAGAGTCAGATATATCCCTCAGCCACATTGCGAGAGGATTTTGGTGGTTTAGCAGTGGAGCACCAGTTGAGGGAGGAGCATGAGGAGAACCCAGGATCATTGATGAGTATGGAGAGATATGATCCAGAGATACATGACGATGTCCATAGGCCACAGGGACCACCCTTCATGAGGGGTGTTGAGATAGTTGAGCACACACGTACACATGGGGATTCCAAAGCCAGGGGCAGTTATGAGGACACTTCCATTTGTGTTCCAGGATTGGTTGAACTTCATGTAGAGGGTGACCTCGTAGTACACCAAGGATCCAGGATGTTGCAGCTGTATACAAGAGACCACATGAGTATCCAGTGGAACACAATGATGAGTGGTAGTTCATAGAGACATATAGAGTTGTACAGTGGGATTCAGGGGGAATCACTGGATTGGAAGGAGGAGATGTACTTAGTAGATCATGGAGATTCCTCTCCCTTACAACAATATACAGATTTGTGAGATCACCTTCACTATAGCAGAAGTTGCATGAGTGATGATGGATGGAGAATGATTGACCCACAGTTGGTGGAGGTACCTACCATTGTACCCAATGGTTGGTATTCATTGATGAGTACAAGCGATTATTTACTATGGGTGCCGATGGACGAGCTTTTGGTTAAGTCCTTTGGATTGACCAAAGCATATGATACTTTCAAGTCCTACAGTTGGTTGCAGATATTTATGATATCCTTTCTCGATACTTTCATCATTGACAACAACATAGGGGGAGCTAGATAGTGGCGGGGGACATGGAGAGTTGGTAGGCCGAGACCACTTGACAGGAGTGTCTTGATTGCATTCATTATGATAGGGGTGGATCATCAGGGGCAGACAATTGAGGCCATGGGTGTGATGGGGAGTATCCTAGGCCACATGACAGAGGATATCTCATAGGTTGCTACATATTCAAACTCTCATTGGGATGAGGGTGGAGTGTTTTCGACAGTTACCAGTAGGGCACACCAGGAGTTAGTGGGGATAGGAAGTGATGAACTTCCATATTTGACATGGGATCCGAGAGTCCATTTGGTCAATAGTTTGTTTCATCTTATGAGGATCAAGGAGTGGATGGTCCACTATGGATACTTTGAGCAGACAGTCACGATCAGAGTAGAGAAGAATCGACATGATAGTCCCTATCAGAGACTATCATGGGACCTTGGGATTACAGGACCAGACATTTCATTGACTGATGGAGAAGAGAGAACGTTTGCAGGGGGGAGTCACTTTGATTTTCCATTGAGTTTTAGTATTAGGGAGAGCATGTCACTAACTGGTGATTTGTTGAGGTCTTGTAGTACTTCACTATGGCAGGATCATGTTCAGTCGGTGGGGGTCATGTTGAGTTTGGTATGGTTTGGTAGGATAGACCCATTTGGGTTGAGGCCATGTGTTATTTGCAGGAGACTCATGGTGTTGATATGTTATAGAACTATAATCCACAAGGCATTTTAGTTGACATTCTGATATGGGATACGAGGATTGGAGTGCTTGGTATTTCAACATTTGATGGATGTGAGTTTCGAGTAGAGTGGTTACTCAGGAGGTTGACTGAGATTCCTCAACCATTGATCATTCTACTCATCAGGAGCATGTGGGTGTCATGTGTGGTGAGCACTTGGAGATACCACATCTTGAGGGGAGTCTACCTTGTGTCACACAGGTGGATATGGGACCCCGTTATCATATGTAGTTGGATTCAGTTATTTCTTGAGGACAAGCAATATTCTAGTAGGGAGGACTGTAATGTCCCCATTTTGGGACATTATAACTTCAGAGTGCTATGCCTACCAGAGTAGCCAAATAGGGGTGACAGAGATTTCAGGAGATATTGAGGGGATTTATTGGGCTCGACTTTCATTGTTCATCATCAGGATCCATTCTGCACATCTTGGTTTTGGTTTCGTTGCATTCCGACAATTTTCATAATTTTGAGTTATTATGGGTCATATCTTAATTAATTTCACTAAGAAGGTCATAATGGGAATATTACTTGGAGAAACCTCTTAGTGTAATAGCTCATCAGAATTGGGAAGAAGAGAACTATAGGATAAGATGATGAGAAGCGACTTTCAGTGGCTGGAGAAGCCATAAGGATGGATATATCACTTTTTAGAGGTAAAATGATTAATTAATTAAGTGATTAAGTGATTTAATCAAGGAATAATAAAATAAAGTAAAATTCACTTGGAGGGAAAAGGTCAACAATGAATTAGGGTTTCAACAGTGAATTAGGGTTTTGTAAATCTATAAGAGAAGAGTCAGTGACCTAATTCATCATTATGCAGATTATGACTTGTCATTGAGGAGAAGAGGCGCATCTCAAGAGATATAGTTCAGTGGATTCCAGGAGGAAGACACCATTGGTTGATTTCGGTGTTGAGAGACACACCCTAGTCACTGGGAAGATCATTCAAGTCTTCCATCATTCTTCAGCAACAATTACATAGTGTTCAACAACAAGGGCACATTCATCTATAGTGAGGGCGCAACTTATGAGAGGGTTTTTAGTTGACTTATCCCATCCAGGGAGAATTATGAGATTTCCCTTCGACCCATTTGAGAGGAGGGAAAGGCACAACTTTTTCCTGGTTTCTCATCATATTCCAATGGAGGAATCAATTGGGACACATTTTCCAGACTTGGACGTGCGACACTTTTGGCGGGCACGTTTGGGGTTCCAGAGCAAGCATCAGATTAGATTCAGGGAAACCCTTCCAACCCATTTCCCAGTAGACCAAGGTAGTCATTTTGAGACATATCTCATCCGATTCCGATGGTGGAATCCCTAGGACAAATTTTTCTAGAAGAAGAGGGGCACATTCCCCCAAGGGTATCCATCCGAGGTCCAGATTCATCTGTAGAGGGGTCTGATGGATACCACTACTGAGGACTAGAACATGGCACATCATTTGGGATAGTTTCCATGCCATTTAGAGAAGTATAGCTCCCAGGGAGAACTTCCCATACTTCCAGTTGTTACCGTCAGAGCTTCCATAGTCCCAATGCATCCATTCATTCCACAGTGCTCCCATATTCTGGGTATTATCTTTTAGTTGCTTATTTGTATTCCGGCTAAGATCCTTTGTCTGTTGATCTAGTCAAGTATTGTCATTTTATTCAGTCACATTCGACCATTTTGTAATCCATAGAGATATCATAATACAAACTTTGCATTCCTTTGTCGCATTTATTATTTGTATGATCATTTATATGTTGTAAACCATTGATCCTACACACACATTAGCAATATTTCCTAGACTAGCCAAGTCAGGATTATTACATTATGTTAACCAAGTGAAATGGATCCATTAAAATAAATGAACTGGGAAAATGTTGAGCGGCATGGCAAAGCAAGGCATCTTAGTGGATGACCCATTATTGTTTCTCTCGACAATAGAACACACCATTAAATAAAACAACAGTGCTCCAATAACATGATAACACCGGTGAATTTATATTAACACATTCCACCGCTTAAATTGAAATAAAACAATTTAACCTATCGGTACCCCTAGGTCCAAACAATGAAATAGTGTTGTAAAGAGCACATCATAGGGTTTAATTTTCACAAATTATCAGCATAGTGAATCTTATGGTAAGGACCACTAATATCCTAGGAAGTGCACCAACTGAGATAAACACACCCCCTATTTTTTTATACAAATCTCTTTCTCAGTGGTGCATTAAATAAATACAATGCGTTGCAGTTGTGTACTACAATATAACCAGTAAAATACATAATAATTTACCATATTGGTTTGTTTTATGGGATGTCTCGTTACATATGCGTTATAAGAAAAGTGCACTAGTAACAATGCATACAAATCTTAAATGGAGCTTCGATGTGTTAAATTTGTAGGAATATTCACCAATACTGAGAGGGGGGGTTGTGAATCATTTTTGAGCACTTTTTACCATTTTCAACCTTAAGAAAATCATTTAAACATTAACCATTAACAATGCCATTCATCATCACAAAAAAACATACATAGAAAACAATGATTTTTACGTGGAAACCTAAACGAGAGAAAACCACATAATGATTTTCTTATATCTTGTTAAGATTACATTCATAGGAAGCACCAATTTTATACAACACCAACTAGAAGGAGGCACCAACCCCCTGATTTATAGGAACCAACCTGAAGGAACATCTAACTCCCCGATTTACCAACATCAATTGGAAGGAGGAACCAACCACCTAGATTTACCAGCTCTAACTGGAAGGAATCACCCACTCCCTAAATAACAGGAACAAACCAACTGAATGAAAAAACCAATATTCTCAATTGAACACCAAATGAATAAGATATCACCAATCCAATATCTTCATACACAAAGTACTTTTGGCTTCACCTACATGATTCATTCTGTAGAAAAGCATTCAAACCCGAACAAACCTCATAGCATCATTCCTAGAATGTAATCACTAAAAACAAAATTCACTTATGGTAACATCCATTCACGAAAATGTCCAATAACAGAAACATCCACTCATGACAACATCATAACAATATCACAACTTCATAACAGAGAATATGGCAACATCACAACCTCACGACAACATCACAACGAAATCACAACTTCATATCAGAGCATATGGAAACATCACAACCTCACATAAACGTTACAACAACATCACAACTTCATAGCAGAGCATACAAAAACATCACAACCGCATAACAATGCATACGACAACCTCACAACCTTACAACAACATCACAACCTTATAACATAACTTGAGAATAAGAAATACCTTAAGAGAATCCCTTAGACTTTTCTTGCACACCACAAAGACACCCCAACACCATGAGCACACCTTATACTTGATCTCTTTGTTGGTTTCACTAAAAATGTAAAACTCTATTATATATTTATAGTAATCCTGTCCACAAAAATTAGCTGAGCTGACCTCAATTTTTTTGTTGGGTTGTCAGATGGAAAAACTCATATCTCCTCATTCCTAGAGAGTTGGAGGGGCTTACATATACCATTGTAAATTTATAGAAATAATATTTCCAATCATGTAACTTGGGCTCCCATTTTAGGTAGGTATGTAGGGTAAAAATTCCCTCAAATATAGGGTATCTAAATTGAATACGAATAATAGTTTCAACAATATCCATCTTGCAATATTAATCTTGGACATTTGTAGGATTCTTCACTTGATATTAGGGCCTTCTTCATTTTTTTTTAGGGATTCTTCAAGGCTCCTTCAAGGCTCTATTTGTGTACAAATAAAAGTGGGAATGTGGAAAAAACCACATGTTATCTCATCTCGTGAGGGTCGTGCTAAAAATCTATGCATTAAGGCAACCACTTTTGAGTTATATACATTTATGGAAAGGATTATTCAAGGAACTTCAATGCTTTTTCAAGTGGAAACATCATTACGGCTTCAAGGGATTCTTCAATTTTTTTTGACATTGACTTGTCCTCAGGTCTTGACTACTGCATGTTGGCTTCTCAAGGCTTCATCAACATGTCTTCAAGGCTTATTCTTTTGGATTCATGGATTCAAGGTTTATTTACTTGGCTTCATGGCTTCAAGGATTTTTCACTTGGCTTCATAGCTTCAATACTCAAACAATCTCAAGGTTTCTTTACTTGGCTTCATGGCTTCAAGGCTTCTTTACTTGGATTCATGGATTCAAGGCTTCTTCACTTGGCTTCATGTCTTCAATACTAAAAAAATCTCCCTTTTTCACTACCACATAATCATAATCAATGTTACATCCTTATCATTACTACCACACCATCACCATCATTGCCACTTTGACATCAATGACAATTTTTTCTCAATGATCTCCCCCTTTGTCATTGATGACAATACCTTTTTCCTTTTGTAGTGATGCATGCTCACTCTATCCATCAATTTTTTTCTCTCCCCCTTTCACATCAATGGTAAAGGGATTATTTTTTCTTATCATGTGACTCCCCCTGTCACCAATAATTTGTTTCTCTCCCCTTTGATGTCCAGTATAAAGAGTTTCCCCCCCTCCATAATTTCATGATTCTCTTTCTTATTCTATTGATCCTCTTGTCTTCATGCTTTCATCCACTATCATTTAACTCATTTTGTTTCTCCCTCTGTCATCATTGGTTTCTTATTTTGAGTATAATACTATCTTTGTGAGCATCTTTCCTTTTCGAAAATACTCCCCCTTTGACTATGTTGACTCCCCCTTAGACTGGGCCATTTTTTGAAGATTTTTTAAGTAGCTCATTTGTGCTCCTATATGATTTACAAAGACACTATTTTATGATATGTATAATTCTCTGTTGTACTTTTTTTGGTATTCCTTTCTTGCTACTTAGACTCCCCCTCAATATTATCCATGATACTTGGAATCTCTATGCCAAATTGTTTAGAATAATGTATAATGTTTCTCTATTGCAGGATCATCATTTTTAATACTGATATCTTTCTCTTTACTTGAAAATATGTCATTGTTACTCATCTCTGCAACTCCTGTGGGTATGTCCTCTAAGAATTATCCATTGACCTATTCTTCTTCTTTTTGTTTAATTCTCCAAACCTTCTTATATTTGATATGAGCATTTTCTTTCATGGAATACTCCATCATGCTTATCCAGTCCTGAGCTATGTGTCCATCGTTGTGGAATTTGTAAAATTCAACAATATTGTAGATACCTTTATTCCTTACTTGATTATTTCTTGCATAAGCTCTACATTCTATATCCTTATGTCCAAAATTGTGGCAAGAAAAATAATAACCAAGAAAGAAACTTTGATACTTGGGAGAAAAGGTGTTAAGGTCCTAACCCACACATAGGTAGATCAATGTATTCGGATGTAATAAAGGTCAATATTAATAAGACCTTTCAATAAAATAGAATAAGGCGGATGTAAGAAGACCTAATAGAAGCTTCGACTTCTAGAAGGATCTTCCTCTAGATGCTTCTCTTAATAGACATATTTAGTATAAATAAGGGTCGAGGGTATGAAAAACCCTAGCTTGGATATTATTGTAAC
>JASDQU010405554.1:0-10685 GCA_032191745.1 Picea mariana
CTATCAATCTCTTCCAAAGCACTGATTAGTTCACCTTCCATATCAACTACATCCTCTTTGTCATTCATGTCACCTCTTGTGTATTCATCATCAAGATCTCCTCTGGCCATAAGCACAAAATCATTCACTTTATCTTCACAAGATGAATCACTATTTATGTCTTCTGAAGAGTCATCATTATTTACACACAAACTTTTATTTTTACTATATTTCTTAGATATGTATTTCTTTTCATCATAAGAGTTCTGGTCTTTTTTCTTGTGAGGACACTTAGATGAAAAATGACCTATATTACCAAAGTTGAAACATTTAAATGGAGGCTTGCCTTGGTATTTGTCTGATCCTTTCTTTAACCTTCTCACAAATTTTGCCTCAATATCATCTAATTCCAAATCAGTATTCTTGTCTGCTTTAAAAGATGTTTCTCTAGTGGTGGATTTATTTTTACTAGTCCTCATTTCATAAGTAGTTAGGGCTCCTAGGAGTTGGTCAATAGAAAAAATCTTAAGATCATTCAGTTCTTCTATTGTAGAAACTTTTGGATTAAATCTATCAGGCAGATATCTTAAAATCTTATGAACTAAAAATGCGTCTTCAATCTTCTCACCAAGACCCTTCATGGAATTCACAAGTTCCTCAACTCTTAAGAAATATTTACTAACCGTTTCATCCTCATTCATATTTAGTTGTTCAAATTTCAATTATATGTCTGAAGTTTGGCATCTTTTACTTTCTCATTTCCTTCATAACTACTAATAAGTTTATCCCACATCTCTTTGGCAGATTCAATATGCATCACCTTTACAAATTCAACTTCAGCAAGTCCACTCAAGATAACATTCATTGCCTTTGCATTGAAGCTAAATTCTAACTTATCATATTTGGAAGCTAGCACAACAGGTTTTGTATATCCAGTCTCTACAACATTCCAAAAATCAGCACCTAAGGCCACGATGTATGTTCTCATTCTAACCTTCTAGAAGGAAAAATTTGTTCCATCAAACATAGGAGGCTTATTGGTTGAAGTTCCTTCATGACTTTTCATATTTAAGCTTACTGATCTACCTTTAAAAAGGAACCTGCTCTGATACCAATTGTTGAAATTACTAAGACAACTGAGAGGGTGTGGGGGGGGTGAATCAGTTGTTATTGTGCTTAAGCAATTTTATGCCTTTTAAAATATTATTAATCTTCTCCAAGTGATCATCAAGATTATTCAATATATGAACAACATAAATACTCATCATCAATCACACATATGATAAACACAGAGACAGATATTCCTAAGGAAACCCATAAAGGGAGAAAACCTATTTTTCTTAGAATGATAGGAAACCTTTTAAGTTCTGTACATCATATATCTTTGAGCACCAACTCAAAATGAGGCTACAACCTCTTCTTTAACAAGCTGCAACTTGTAGAGACCACCAACCCTCAATTTTATCTAACACCCACTAGCAAGAAGCATATTTTCTCATTATTATTTCCAGCACCAACTAGATGGAAGCAACTACTTCCACTTATACAAGCACCAACTTGCACACAAAAAACTCTTCATTTTCCCTAGCACCACCCTGCCACCCTGTTTTCTAGCCACAACAAGATGGAAGCTACAACTCCCAGTATTCAAGCACCAACTTGAATAACAGAGGACCACAGTCCTCCCCAACACCACCCTACCACCCTGATTGAATCTTACAAAACTTTACTTACTTTCTTTGACTCTGATATGGTCTGTTATATCTCCATGTCTTATCTTCCTTCTTCAACTTCTATGCTCTGTTCCGCATCTGCATCTTTCTGTTTCTATGCTCTTCTCTTTTTCTTCCTACACACAATGCCACTCTGTTCAACTTCTCTTCTTCCTTTTATGCTCTGTTCTGCCTCAAATCCCTACTTCCTATCATGCACCCCTTCACATTCTACCCACATCCCTCGTTGTGGAAAAAAACACCTTCTCTTCTTTGTTCTGCAACTCTTCATCTTCTCTGGTGGTTATGTCGAATCTATTCATCATCAATGGCTGTTATCCTGAGATTATTTGTCTTCTCTGGTAGTCGCAACTCTTTGTCTTCTCTGGTAGTTACAGTCAGTTGTTTTGGCTTCTTTGGCTTCTAAGCCCCTTCCTTTACGTGACCACCGACAATGACCACACGCCTATTCAAAATGCGCTTCGCGATATCGGTCTAGCAAGCGCTCTCTCCATTTTTAGATATGACCTTGGGTGATGATCTCACGTGACCATGCGATTGCGGGTGCGGTCAAAGGTGGTTTTTAGGAAACCCCCTTTTTTCTCTGCAATTCACTACAAATCTCCACGTATGCCTTTCTCCAAAACCATGGTTTCAATTGCAGCCCGCCCTTAACTCATTAAATTTCACACACCTTCAATCCCGCAATGTGATGAGACCGTCGATCTCACGATATTGATGGTGCTCCTAAATTGATGGTTCGGATTTGTTCTTTCAAGCTCCGGGGATCAGATCTATCCTTCCTAAATCAACGACTGTGATTTACTTCGTGATCCGGGATTTGGGAGTTTCAACTCTCAAACCCTTCTTTGTTTTGTACTTCAATCTTCTGGAGTGGATGATATGAAGACACATGTCCTTCTCAATCATAGGCTAGATAAATGGTCATGTGTCCCCTTTATCGATCAACGGTTGAGATCTCCTTCGGGTCTCCAGACTTCGGAGATTTAAAATCTCAACTTTAACGTTATCTCTATCACGTTTTTTTGGAGTTGACAATCCACTGATGGATGTCCCTCTTAGATTGATGGTCAAGATCTCCTTCAGGTCTCTGGAGTTTAGGAATTTAGGCTAATCACTGCTTCATTGTCCTCCGGAGTGGTCACTTGTTGAATAAGGCATAGGCGGTGGAGACCGCTTGTTGTCGATTAACACTTCCACTTACACTGTCCTTCCACTGAACTAGATCAACGATTGCTAATGCATCTGAAGTGATATTTAGATCGTATGACTCGTATCCACTTCGGGAATTCGACAATCTGGCTCTCCGGGCTTCGGGTATTTCAGTTCTCAACTGGAAATTCTTGAAGTGAGATTTTTCCCGTAGTTTCAGATCTCGTTCCACTTGTCCTCCTCGACAATGGACAATCCCAAATCATTTCAGACTTTGGAACTTTGGCAAGCTCCCTCTCCTGGGTATGCAAAGCATTAAGGCTCACACAGCTTGATTTTATTGGACAGTTGTTGGTCCTCTGGATCGGTGATCCAACGACCACTGTCATTCTTCCTCCTAAGATTTCTCACCTGTTGTTTTTCTGTTTTCCATCGTCATCATTGTTCTTGCCATCAATGACAAGAACACTCCTCCTCGAAAACATGCCAAAAAAATGTGTTACAAAAGAAGACATGGGAAATGATGGGGAAACCCAAGTTAATCCAGTCACTCATTCAACTAAGATTGGAAAACCAACACAATATAGTACCAATTGGCTGATTGACATGAGTACTTGTAAATATAGATGTTGTGTGTAGTATATCAGGTTTTGAATTCATTGAGATCATGGATGATAGTCGGTCATATCTAGTGATGATAGAACTTGAATGGGCCTTTGACAATCAGACGATCATCAATCTGAATAGGAGGGAAATGATATTTGAGGTAAGAGACTTGAAGGTTACTTCACCATTGGATCCGACAGAAGGAAAGAGGTATATCAAACCATCTAGAGGGAACGAAATTGAAAACTTATATAACATGACTATATAGACAGATGACTATGTTCACCCAACTGTAGATGGTGCACTGAGTTGGAGAAGCATTTTCTCATGTGTGACAGATTCAATGGAAGGCCTGGAACATTGGCAGCAGAGGATGCATGAATTATCAACTAGAATATGCGCATGCGTAACTCAATCATTGCGCTGGATTGGAATGGAGTTATGTGATCCAACCAAATATGATGGTTTGACTAGCATAAAATATTTTGTACATGCGTTTGATTTGTAGATACCCAAACAACAAATACTATTGGAATTAGATGTTGTCTTGAAGGCAACTCCAGCTAGATGGTGGGTTGCACACAAAGAGGGAATGGAAGAATGGTCACAGTGTAGAAGACTAAAAGTAATATTTGATACCGAGGTTGAGTATACTATGCAGAAATATACAGGAGTAAGTGACCCAACAGATCATATTGTGCAGTGCAGAAACATATGGGGATCGATACCAAAGAAGGAATGGATGCATAGGTTTATACAAACAATGGATACAATTCCTAAGAACTGGTACTTGAAACTAGAAATGTGCAGAGAAACAACAAATTGGGACCAACCGATTCAAAGGTTTAAGGTAACATTTACTCTTGAACATGGATCTCCATCAATAGATGCATCTTTACAGGTCAATAGAAATAAATTTTTTTTTTTATAAGAAGGGATGATAGAGGTAGTACCTATGTGTAGTGTGCATAGATATTCTATGATTTTTCATGGATTAATGGAATGTTATAATGTTACTAAAGAAGAACAAGATGAGGAATATTCAAGGAATATACAAGTACCTAAAAATGAGGGGGAACGCGTAGTCAAAGGACCAAAGATTGAATTTGTTGCATATGCACAACCAATAAAGACATGGAAGGTAAATATTGGGTAAAAAAAAAATCCAAAGTTTGCACAAATAGGAGACTACTGGAATGATGAAACTATGGAGAAGAATGTAGATTTACTTCGTGAGTATCAAGACAAATGAAGATCCCTTTGAAACCAGATATTAAGCCAGTGATACAAAGACCCTACAAGTTAAATCTTAATTATAAAGAGAAGGTGAAAGCAGAGATAGAATGGATGTTAGAAGCTGGAATCATTGAACCAGTCATGGAATGAGAATGGATAAGTCCAATGGTAGTGCAAGATAAATGGGAAATAAAATTTGTTGGACCAATCAATCCACTAGTGAGAACATCAAGATCTAGGTATATAATCACTGTGATAGAGTATTTGACCAGATGGGTAGAAGGAACATCGATCATATACTGCACCACAAAGACTGTTGTGAGGTTTCTATTTGAGAATGTAGTTACACGATTTGGATGCCCACCTATTTTACTCAGTGATCAAGGGACACACTTCTTGAATATGATGATTGCAAAATTGAATGAGAAGTTTCAAATTCATCATCAATAGAGTACCCTCAGGCCAATGGGACAATAGAATATTTTAATAAAATTATGGAGAATTCTCTTACAAATATATGCAATGTAGGAAGGGGTGATTGGGACTTAAGGGTTCCTGCATTATTATGGGCATACATGACTACAAGTAAAAAGTTGACAGGACATATACCTTTTAAGTTGGTCTATGGGAAAGAAGTAGTAATCTCGATGGAGTTTATTGTTCCTAGCATGTGTGTTGAAACAATTACTGATCTTTCAGACTCTGGTGCAGTAGAGGAGAGATTGTCACTATTGGTACAACTTGAGGAAGATCGATTTGTCATAGGGTTCCATCAACAAGGTTAGAAGGAAAGGGAAAAGGCATGGCATGATAGACATATTAAACAAAAATAGTTTTAAGTGGGGGACTTAGTATTACTATATGACAATAAGTTTATGCAACATCAAGGAAATTTCGAATGCATTGGTTAGGACCATATGTGATTAATCATGTGATGAAGGCATGTGCTACGTAGTTGGAAATGATGAATGGAGAAGTCCTGGGAGGAATGGTGAATGGTAGTCGACTGAAAATCTATAGAGACGACCAACTGTCTACGCATTAATATGAGTTGTGCAAGAACACATGTCCCATATCAGTTGTATTATAGTAGGTAAAAGAAAAATTAAAAAAATTAGGAAAAGTAGAAAAAATAAAAAGAAGAAAAAGTGGAAAAAGAGAAAAGAAA
Source organism: Picea mariana (assembly GCA_032191745.1). Classification (NCBI taxonomy): domain Eukaryota; kingdom Viridiplantae; phylum Streptophyta; class Pinopsida; order Pinales; family Pinaceae; genus Picea; species Picea mariana. The sequence continues at coordinate 5,875 of JASDQU010405554.1, forward strand.
AACGAAGGAAAAACAGGAAAAATTGAAGTAAGTTACAATGAGATTAAGGGCGCAGAAAAAGTGAGTGTTGTGAAAATAATAGAAACAACACAGATACAATTAGGTGAGCATAGAAGAAACGTGTGGAACATGACCGTAATGATCATTAACGAAATTAATTAAAAGGGTGGAAACGATGGTTAAAGGGCATTAATGACAATCCATAAAGACGAAGCGTGGAAATAAATGGAACAAGTCACTGAAGATCGTGATAGACTGGAAGTACGAGACACAAATCCAATGGAATATATGGAAATAAAGAAGAATTAAATCAAGCATTCATCACACCATTGATGGATTAAACAGTTAATTCAGGCGTGAAGGTACATGGAAAATTGGCGAAGGGGCACAAATACTGCGAAGGGTCGAAAAACATGGGTTATTGTCACTTAGAGTTGCATGCGAGTAAGAGAGAGATGAGAACTGTATTGCAAAGACAAGAAAAATCCTAGAGATGAAGCAGTTTTCATTGGTAACTAGTTTATAGAAATGGCACCACCAAAAGAAATAGTGCACGTACCGAAGAAAGCCTGAACAAGACCGCAAATAATAGAACTAGAGGTTGAGGAGGCTCTGGGAGCATCATTGTTGAAGCTAAGGTTTCCCTGAGACTATATTCTATCAAGGAAGTATGATGCCACACCAGTGACATTGCAGAATACTGCCAACTATGAATTGGTGACACTCGACATCCTAGATGGGGTCATCATAGACGAAGACATGCTAGGGAGAGTGTCACAACTCAAATATGTGGACCACGATATCAAAAAAACAACGAAGTTCCCTGAACTTGTGTTGCACCAATACTTGTAAATGAGGATAGATCCAGCAACGAACCAGAGCATACCTGTGCCAAAGGTATGGGCCAAAGGATTGGAGTGATAAGGCATACTAAACCTGTTCGACATACCACAATTCGGAAAGAGCAATGAGGTGAATGCATGTGTTAAGTTTCTCTTAACCTGTGTGCATGGAGGTTATTTGTGGCTGGATAGGACAATCTCTATAGATACAAACCTAATTACAAGGATCACAGGCTTAACATCACAGGAACAAGATCCAAACTTGTTATCTACAAACAAGAAAATTGACAGGACTCTGTCAAAGGAAACGAGGGAAAATTTTCACATAGTTAGAGGTGTGCATGGGTTTGATGTGCCAAGCATATGTGACCCAATAGTAAGTATTGCAATGCATGAATTGGCATGCAAGTTACTAAGTAAATGAAGAAAATACCAAGTGCCAGTGGGAGTGATAGTTGTGACTGAGAAGTGTATTGAAGGGGTCTCGACAAGCTTGGCGCATTTCTTATTGAACCGATTCCTCATTGAATGCGCATAGGCACAAAATAGGGGCATGTAATTCCATTGTCCATGGATACTAATTCTAATTGCGTTCGCAACATGGGAAGAGCCAGAGGATACACAATTATTGGGACTCAGAGTTAAGCCATGCTTGGTAGCAAAGTATCAGAACTTCCGGTACACGCCTAACAAAAGAAGACAAATTGAAACTAACGTCGAGTTCTTTTTGTATGGTGAAAGGATTTGGAAGTGCATCAATAATACACCATGCATTTCAGCACAATTGGTAGAGTCGTACACCCTGATTGTGTGATTCAGGGAAGACCGACACCATATCTATATATAAGAAAAGAAGGACCCAAGAGAAGAATGGGTCCAAAAAAAATAGAAGATCACATAAGAAGATATCCACCTGATCATGTAAGATTGGGATCTATATTGTAAGGATCCTGTGAATGGAATAGACATGGAGCATCCTGATGATGAAACAAATGAAAAAGGTAATGGACAGGGTAATGAAAAGGACAATGAATAGGGCAAAGACACAAAAGATGCACAATAGATAGTCCCAACATTCAGAGAAAAAAGGAAATAAAAGGGTAAGGGGCCAAGAACAGTTGCATGCAAGAAGATAAAATCCCACAAAGTACCCACTAAATATACTCTGACAAATGATGGCATCGATAGAATCGACTATCAAGTGAGGGATGTCACAAATAATACAATTGATAAAGCATCACGAAAGCAAGAAGAACTTCTCTAGCAGGTGTAGTACCAGTTCACAACATTGCAACATCTCTTGGAAGCAACAAGGATAGAACCAGAGCATAGACTCGACGAAGGACTATTAACAAGCCGACTAGGGAAGCAGGGGCTACCATGTCTTACTTTTCAAAGATGGCAACAAGGCGCAAAGTGTTGGAAATATTACCAGATGTGATTGAATTCGCAACGCTTGAGATGCAAGAGCATGTATAGTGATTAAGTCACCTGGACTTAGTCGTTTCATGGATGCCCAAAACAGTACTGCAATGATTTCACATTAGTATTGCATAGGAAGTACAGTTCCGTGCATATTCAACATCAAGTGAATTGGCGAAGGTAATAGTAAAGAAGACAAAGTTGCAACAAGATTATATAATTGTTTTACAGGGGAAGAGCGTGACTAAGGAAAAGGATGACAGGATATTGAAGGAGAATAGCGAGGTTGAGGAAACGGCCAAAATAATATTGAAGGAGAAGGATGAGGCTGAGCAACATGAAGAGTGAATAAAATAGGCCATCTAGAAAATCTATAAGGATATTCCAGAAATGTCGATGGTGATAGAAGCTACTCTTGAAGAAAAAGTATCAACAATCAGGGAAGTCATTAAAGGCATAACACCAGGATCGAAGACTTGGAATCACACACCACACCAGGGACACCATCTAAGGAAAAGTCACAAAGAGAAAGAACCACTATGAACTCAATAGCAAGTATTAAGAGTTTGGAGAAGGAGTGTATGAAGCTATGTGAGGAAAGCACACAAATTTGGACAAATATGATGGAGGATCCAGAGATGAATGTTGTGGAAGATAGATTAAGGGATGCATAGGAAAAGGCGCAGAAGGATTCAAAGAACATAAGTATGCTGCCACCAATTGAGCGCATGATGACCATCCTAGAAAGATGGAAGTCATACACTAAAATAGACCAGATAAGGGAACAACAAAAGATTCCCCAACAGGGATTAGTACCATTGCATGACGAAGCACTAAGAGTAATAAGGGAATTGGTAGTTGCACAGATCACGATAAATAAAGAAACACACAATAGCGATGAGAAACTCATGACCCTGACTATGTAGGTCGTAGAGGAGATTTTGGAGCAAGAAGCATAATTCAAGAAAGAAGTCGCGATAATAAAAGAGACCCTCCAAAATTTCATGGAAGCATGGAGGGGAAAGATGCAATAGTATTAAGTGGCTTGAGACGAGCCACAAGTGAGTTTTGGGGGGCTATTGGACAGACAGCTCAAAGAACTAAGTTTTGAGGGCACACAAAAGTAGGAAGGACAACAGTTAGGCATGCAAAAGCATATAGATGCGCAAAAGAAGGAAGAAGAATAGTCGAGAATGTAAAAGCACCATGCAGGCACAAAACCAAGAAAAGCACGCCCAAACATTGAGTTGTCATGAGTTGTAATGAATCATCATGATTTGTCATAGGGTTTTGGGGATAAGCGAATAGGGTTTTGAGACCTAAATTCTATGTATAAATATGTAATGGGTCGGGTAGAATAGGTTGTTGAAGTTGTGTTGAATGTTGAGTTATGATAGGTTAAGGTTGAGAGAATAGACCGAGAATGAGAGAGAGTCTATGTATGAAGGTTAGGGAGGGTTTGCAGAGAGAGGCTTGCATTGCAAAGTGGCTAGGCAGGATGGGGAAGGATATCATGATATATCTATTGTAAGTGCAATGCGCAAGCCTGAGATGATTGTTACAAAGAATAATAAAGAAGCCCGTTGTTATGGACTTAGCCTAAGAATTGGGTAAACCACGTTAAATACTGTGTCTGAATGTATTTTTATGTGATTTTTCATGAATGTTGTATTTATGCATAACTAGATCTAGATCTGTGTAGTAGATGATTGATGCGTAATAAAGATGAATGTTACAGTGAATAGTTTATTTTTCAATATGTGCCACAATGATGCTGCATAATTAAAGTTTACTAATTAATCAAGGGGAAATGGACAAGGAATATGGAGCACAAGGTAGATAATTAGGAATGAACATGATGATAGCCTCCCATCCCCTTGTCCCTGCAAAAACTTGGTTCCTATAGCCCTAATAGATGCCTCAGGTGATACTTCACTTGTATGCAGATCATGCCAAAAGGGTCGATGTCTACAGGGTTTGTTGGTGGAATAAACTGAACCTAGGGTCTTACAACCATGCACCAACGCTTGGTTATCATCATCATAAGCATAATGTGTTTCCAGGGACTTTCTATGGGGAGACTAGAGAAGGTTACCCACCTCGATGCCCTCAAGAACACCCTTGCAGAGGGTTTCTCAATGATCATATTCATCTTCACGAACAAAGGACCAGTCATGGATTTTAGTAATCCATTTAAAGACAACACTTAATTTAGATTTTCTGACAATATTCACAACTCTACTATTGTTGATGTTCGCTAGGCATTAATTCGTTGTAGCCAAGCCTATGAGGGATGCTTTAGCAACACCGACTGGGTTGGTGGCCATAGCTTTAACAAATGATCTAAATCTCTCCGCAGTGGTGATTATGGGTGCCAACATATCTGATGGCCATGCTAACCCTGTAGTCACCTTCAAAGTACATCACACCCTAAAACTACCATATCACTAATGTAAAGTTAATAAACAAATTATTAATATTTAATTACATGATAATTATAATAATTCATTTTATAATAAAAAATTATGATTAATTAAAAACAAAATT
>JASDQU010405563.1:0-10054 GCA_032191745.1 Picea mariana
GCACTGGGTCCAACATCGATAATCCCCTTCCCTCCTTCAAGATTTGAATAAGAATCAGAATCGATATATGACTCAAAAGCCTTAAGCTCGATCATGAGGGATTGGTTGGAGTGACATTCTTCGGTGTTGTGCCAAATAATTTTATGGTACTCACACCATTTTCCCGTTTCCTTCTTCATCTTCTCATTGCCCTTCTTGTGTTGTAGATTGGACAAGTTGTCCCGAGGGCGACCATCTCGAATTGGTCCATTGTTGTGCAGGTTGGGGATTTCTTTTCCCTACTTTGGCAGTGAGGGTTTTGTATATCCAAACTCTCGTCGTTTCTGCTTAAATTTATGCTCGATCTTGACAGCGTATCTATAATTCATGCCCAAAGAGGTGATGTCCAGGAACTCCATTTCTGTCTGAATGTATATATGAAAACATCCTCGGTATCTGAGCACCAGATGATGCTCAGAGTCTTTGATACCCAATTTTGTGCGTAGGGTATGGAAAATATTGGTGAAATCTGGTACTGTTTGGTCCCTTTCTTGATGTAGGGTGGTCCATCTAGTGTACTGGTCCTTGTAGCTTCCAAAAGGGTAGTAATGTTCTCTAGTGGCATCCCTAAAGGAATCCCATGTAGGGTCCAACACAAATATTGTAGATTCCTCCACGGCCCTTTGCTCAGAGTAAGTATCCCACCAGTCTTTAACATGGGGAATGACCTTGCAGAGTGCAGAAGTGATCTTTCTATATCAGAAAAATTGTAGACCGAAAAATATCCTTCAAGCAGATTCAACCATTTGTCTACAACATCCGCATCTATTAGTCCTTCAGATAATGGAATATCAAAATTTACCTGTACCTTCAAGGGGGTTGCATGGCCGCTAGATGAATATGCTTCTCCTATGGGCAGTCGTCGAAGGACCTGCGCGAAGTTGTCCATCATTTCGTTCCTTTGTCGCGTAAGGGCTTCCTTGAGCAACATTTTAATAGGATTTCCTGCTCTACCATCTTTCTTTTCGTCTCCCATGGGTTGTTGTTAGGCTCAATGCGCCCGATCTGGTAGGGGTTTGATTGGTTCGAGTCCCAAATTCTTGTACCTAGATCTTGTCGAGGACATGCATGAAGAAAAATAAATGAAGAGCAGACCGCTCTGATACCACTGATCCAGATTTAGTAGTGGAACAAACTAATTAATAGATTGAATACAATAAGCATAGAGATATGGAGAATAACACAAATATCTAGTGAACAATATCTTCTATTAAATAATGAAGTAGGCTGAAACTGTAAAATTGCAGAACTGAAACTTGCTTGAATGGTGGTAGCTATCTCTGAGAAGAGATGTGGCTGCTACGCGCATCTTTCTGAGTAGAATGGAATACAATGAGGCTCCATAGGCCTTTTTGATATTACTCATGAATTCCAAAACCCTAGACATCCAAAAACCTAACCCTAGAAGGTGAAACGCCAAAAGTCATGTGGGCCCTATAGGTAAGTTGGTGTAATTTGGTACCTCAACTTCCTAGGGCCATAGGTTTTGCATACAAACTCTATTTTAGGTGCGTAATAGCCCATTGGAAAGGTCTTTCATAGAAATACACATTTCGCCATCAAACTCAGACTCACTCTACAATTTGACTATGGCGAGCCAAAAAAAACAAAATTTAGGGCCCCACAATGCCCCCAAAAGTACAACAAGATGTTATGACATAAAAACATACAAAATAATCCAGTTGGATTAGGCGAGAGGCCACCCGTATCCACCTAGAGGATGTGTGGGGCTTCTAACAACCCCAAAAGTGTATAACCCACAGTTACAAAGCAGTACAGAAGAACGCACTGAACAAAAACGGACACAAGGAGCTAGTTGGAATAGGTGGGTGGCCACCAATATCCACCTGGATCACTGTTAGTATCAAAGGTTATAATAAGTGAGGGTTGGGATTGAGAACTCATCATTTTGTACCCTAATACTRSATAGTTGTATTRATGCTCAAACTTTTAGTTGTGATCTGGTTACARGATTGGTCTCAAGAATHATGCCATTATCTTGAAATTGTGGTACTCCATATACTCTATAGAAGTTGCACATTCTTATTTCTAGTTATTGTACTTCTATAATCCATTGTGTCTCGAAGGTTCTAGGGTAATAAGAGTACTCTAAGGATATGGTAGGGTGGTCAAATAGTAACCTTATTGTAATTTACAATATTAGAAGCTTGGAGTAAAGTTTTTGAACAATCCTCTTAATGAAATATTTAAACTAAATACTTAACAAGGAAGACATTTATAGTTATATGGTAAAAAATATGATCATCTCAAATTTAATTAATTATATATTTATGTAAATTTAGTTAATTATATATTTATCTTTTAACATTAAAAAGTTCCCTTAATTTTTGAATCTCTAAATTTGGATAAACTTATCATATGATGATGGAAATTAAAACCTATATTTGGAATCATTAATATAGTCATCAAGACAATCCAAAGTTCTAAATTAAAAGTGAAATCATTTGTGTAATTATTGAATTTTCTCACAAAGTAAATTTTATAAATATTTTATACACATATACGTGATTGCACCTTACATAAGCCACAATGACAGGGTAGGATTGCAATTGCACCATAGGATGCCTTGCCTACCTTACATGAAATCATTAAAAAAAATAAATTAAAATAATGAAAAGTCCGTAAAACATTTTGCTTAAAATTTATTTTTATAACTTATAAAATAGATCTCTACATTTTTATATTTTTGACATTTATTTATCATAAAATCACATTCACTCTTAAAATATACTTGCAATTCTAATTCACTAGTAAAACCATTCATCATTCTTAAACTTAAATATGAAAAGCTAAGGAAAACTTGTTTGTCATTTGATATACAATTTTCATCCCGAGCAGCATCTATATCTTCAATGATTTCCATGATACTGTCACCAAAGAGTTAGGAAAAAGTCATAAAAGATATAAAAATAAGGGAGTTGATTTTTTTAATTCAGAATAGTCCCTAAAATTTAATGGTTTTGATAATTTCCTTACCCATTTCCAGTGTCTCAACAAAATATTTCATGCTCCGTGATCAACAACTTTCCCATCGAATTGCAAACATTGAATATGCGTAACCCTTTATAAAAGTTATAATATTAATATCAAACATGTACACCACAAAGTAAATCAAATCAATGTCAAGTGTAGTGTCGATGTGTGTGAGAAATAAAATGAAATCAAATGAATGTCAAGAACTAAATTAATCTGATGTAAAGATGGTCAACTATTAAAAAAAATTATCCAATCAAAATTGTTTATAACTAATTGATTTGATTTATGTAGCTAGTGGATAGAAGGCGTAGATAAAAATAATATACATTTAATCCTATATATATATGCCTCTTTTCAATTATATCAACTCAATTCTCTAATTATTCATTATTTAAATCGAAGATTCATTATTTGGGTTATACAATTACAAGAGGATGAATTGTTGTGGATCTAGAAAGCATAGAGGCTATGATGAATTGACTAGTTCCTACAAACATATATGAATTACGTAGTTTTATGGGATTGGACATATGTTAAATAAGGTTATGTTAAATAAGGTTTATGGAAAGATTTTTTAATATTACAAATCCTATCATAGGGTTAAGGGATAAACATAAGAAATTTGTATAAATGAAGAAATGTGAGCATTTTTTCAATAAAATTAAACAATTGTTGATGAAAACTCCTAAACGAAAAGTACAAGACATGTATCTTTATTTTTTTGGTGTGCACTCATGCTTTCTAAAAAGTATTAGGAATAAAACTAATGCAAGAATGTAGGATGATTGTCAATGCTAAAAAAAACATAAACTACATGAATATGTTTATGTGACACCTGACTTAGAACTTTTACAAGATTAAACAATTGTTAATGAAAACTCCCAAACCAAAAGTACAAAACATGGATCTTTATTTTTTTGGTGTGCACTCATCCTTTCTAAAAAGTATTAGGAATAAAACTAATGCAAGAATGTAGGATGATTATCAATGCTAAAAAAAAACATAGACTACATGAATATGACTTAGAACTTTTTACATTAGTGCATGCATCGAGAATTTTGAGGCATTATTGGTAGGAAAAAAGTTTTAACTAAGGATAGTCTAGCATGGACTTCAACGTATATCTATGGAAAGTAACCTAAATTTTAGACAAAAAAGATGGTCATAATTGTTAAGTGAGTATAATTTTGATGTATCCTACATTAAATGAACATTAAACAAGGTAGAAAATGCCTTGAGTAGAAAAACTCAAATCTTCTCAATTTTACCTTTAAGGATGAATCATAGAGAAAATATACTAAAAGTACAAGAGCATGATGAATGGTATGCAGAAGTGAAATCAGAAATTCAAAATAATGTAATTATAATATCCAAGTATGAGTGATATACCTTGGATAACGATTCACTATTAAGATTTCATAGAAAGATTGAAGTACCTATGAATGAAGAAATTTGCCAGTTGATACTTAAGGAAACACATAGACCAATGTATATGTCTCACCTTTCAGAGAAAAAGATGTACATGTAGATTTGAAACCAATATTCCAATGGAGTTCAATGAAGAAAAGCAAAGTAGACTAAGTGAAAAAATGTGTAGAATGTTAGAATGTTAAGGTTGAGCATTGACATCTAGTAGGATTATTGCACTTGCATGAAATATTAGAATCAAAATGAGAAGTGATTTCAATGGAATTCATAGTGGGATTTCCTATGATGTCAAGAATATATGATTCAATATTTATAGTAGAGGATGATTTGGCCAAGAGTGTACATTTTATTCAAACAAAGAATACCTATCAAGAACCAGATATTGAAAGAGTTTTTGTAAACGAGATAGAGAGATTGCATGGAATTCCAAAGAAGATAATTTCCAATAGAGGTTTAGTATTTATAAGAAGTTTTTGGACTTGTTTTGAAGAGGACCTGGAAACAAAACTTAATTTTAGTATGACATATCATATTTAGATAAATGAACAAATAGAATCAGTGAATCAAGTGTTGGAGGATATGTTGCATATGTATGTAATGGACCAACAAAGCCACTAGAAAGAGTAATTACATCTTGTGAAATTTTCATATAATAGTAGTTATTTACATTTAATAAGTATGTCACATTTCTAGTTTTTGTATGGTAGACCATATAGAACTCCTCTTAGTTGGAATAGACGTGAAAATATAGTTATATTTAGAACTTAACAAATTCAAGAGATGGAAAGGTAGATGAAAACAAATTGAGAAGGATCGAAGGAATCTCAAGATAGATAGAAAAGTTATGTGGATGTGAATAAAATTGATAAAAGTTCTAAAAAAGGGGATAAAGTGTTTTTCCATGTTAGACCACAAAATATTTCTATTAAACTTTATAGGCAAACCAAGTTCCCACCATGGTACATGGGACCATTTAATGTTACCAAAATTCTGGGACCAATTGCTTATCATCTTGCATTACCACGATTTTTAGATCATATGCATGATCTTTTCATATTTATGTTTTGTGCCATTATCTTTCATATCCTTCTAATGCTATTAAGTTGACTAATTTTTGCATGTTGGATAAGGATACCTTGAAGGATGGAATGATTTGTATATTGGAATAACAAAATTGAAAAATTCAACGTTGTTTAGTTGAGTAGGTAAAGGTCTAGTAGGATAGCTATAGTTCCAATTCATATCCTTGGGAGGACATGACTGAGATGTGTCATTAGTTTCCTTATTCATTTTAGAACTTCAGGATGGATTTTCCTAAAGAGGGTGTGTTTTTACTATCCTTTTCTGCTTTGATTTTATTTAAATGACGTGTTGTTATGATTGAGGGAATTCTATATAGAAGAATGCCTCAATTAGTTTAACATATACATTTTTGGATGATGTGATCTAGATTTTCAATTTGATTTCGTTTGATCATTTCTTTATGTATATTTATGTCTTTCGTGTCTTATGTTATGATATTCTTGTGATCGTATGATATGATTGAATTTTTCTATATGATGTGATGAGTTATTATGGCAAATGAGTATGTTCAACCATATCTTGATATTTACGTATGGGTGTCAAAGAGTCATAGAAGTGATATAAAATTCTAGGGATAAGCAATTCCACGGGATATTGAAAATGAATATATGTTTATATGATATAATTTATTATAGTATGTTATGTTACTGATGGTTTGTCAAGGGCTATTGGAATAACCAAGATGGATATAGACTCTAGATTGAGCCAAGATAAGTCGTCAAGATATTCCCATGTGTTTATTATTTATTATTATTATTGGATATCACTCTTTGATGTGTTTTCCTCTACATGTGTACACAAATAGGAATACTACTTGCCAATTTAATCTTACACATGGGAATAGGGTTGTACGAATAATTGTTCTAGGAGTACTATTGGGAAGGGGAGGTCTAGGTTGCATATTCCTTCTTGATGACACTCCTTTGTATGTATTAAGTTGAAAATTGCATTATTTTTTCTAGAGGTTACATGTTGCGATGAGGATAGGCCATGGATTTGATCACTCATGCTGATCTACTAAGGGGTGTTCATGATACAAATATATGAGTGGAATGAAATGAATAACACAATGAATACAATAACACAAAGATACGAAGAACAAAAACAGATATCCAGTGAACACTAACTTCTATTGAATAAATAAAATAGGATGAAACTGTAAAATTGAAAACAACTTGCTTGAATGGTGGTAGTTGTATCTGAGTAGAGATGTGGTTTCTATGCTCATTCTTCCAAGAAGAATGATTACAATGAGGCTCTAGAGGCCTTTTTAACATTACTCATGAATTCCAAAACACTAGACATCCAAAAACCTAACCCTAGGAGATGAAACGACAAACGTTATGTGGGTCCCGATGGGTAAGTTGGTACCTCATCTTCTCAGGGTTGTAAATTTTTCATACGACCCTTGTTTTAGGTGCATGATAGCCCGCTGGAAAATTATTTTCGAGAACTACACATTATTCCATCAAAATCTAACTTCGTTTATAGTTTTACTGTGGCAAGCCAAAAAAAACAATGTTTAGGGCCCCAAAACGGCTTTGGAAGTACATAAAGATGTACTGACATGAAAAATTCCAAATAATTCAGTTGGATTAGGTGGGAAGCCACCAATATCCACCTGGAAGCTGTGTAGGGCTTCAGAGAACCTTGGAAGTGTAGAACCCACAATTACAAAGAATTACAGAAGAATGTGCTGAACTAAAAACTGTAAAGAGGAGCCAGTTGGAATAGGTGGGTGGTCACCAATGTCCACTTGGATCAGTTCAATAAGGAGTTAATATTGATTCATTAGAGACCTTTTGTCTCTTACCATAGCTGAACATGTTGGGTTAACTAGGTCCCAACCATGACACTATTCCCCCACCATAAAATATTGATACTTGAAGGTCTTGATTTAACCTAGTCTCACACTTGGTATCAATTTATAACCACTTGAAGAGTTCTGATCACATCTAGCTCTTAATGCAGGGTACTTGAGGAGTTGCAGTGAACACTTGCCTCAGATACTTGAAGGATCCGAGTTAAGTTGATTTAACCCTTGGTATCTACATTGGTTTTCATATGTGTATACTTTAGGAGAAAAGTATCCTTTGAATTGCATATTTATTTTGGCATAATGAAGTAAAAACAACTTTTATAACTTAGTTTCTCATGTAGACCTATGCGTATTACTAATTGTCGATTGAGGTGACATGTGTGTAGGTGAACATTATGCATGATAATGGAAAGTGGTGCTAGTATCAAAGGTTATAATAAGTGAGGGTTGGGATTGAGAGCTCGTCAATTTGTACCCTAATACTATATAGTTGTATTGATGCTTAAACTTTTAGTTGCGATCTCTTTGCAAGATTGGTCTCATGAATTATGCCATTATCTTGAAATTGTGGTACTTCATATACTGTATAGAAGTTTCACATTATTATTTCATTGTACTTCTATAATCCATTGCGTCTCGAGGGTTCTAGGGTAATACAACTACCTTAAGGATATGATAGGGTGGTCAAATATTAACCTTATTGTAATTTACAATATTTGAAGCTTGGAGTAAAGTTTTTGAACAATCTTCTTAATGAAATATTTGAACTAAATACTTGACAAGGAGGACATTTATAATCATATGGTGAAAAATATGATAATTTAGTTAATTATATATTTATCTTTTAACATTAAAAAGTTTCTTTATTTTTTAAATCTTTAAATTTGAATAAACTTATCATATGATTATGATGATGAAACTTAAAACTTATATTTAAAATCATTAATATAGTCATCAATCAAGACAATCCAAACTTCTAGATTAAAAGTGAAGTCATTTATGTAATTATTGAATTTTAACACAAAGTAAATTTTATAAATATTATGTACACATAGACGTTATTGCACCTTACATAAGCCACAATGACAAGGTAGGATTGCACCATAGGATGCCTTGCCTACCTTGCATGAAAACATTAAAAAAGAAAAAAATGAAAATTATCAAACTTAATTTTATAAAAGTGCGTGAAACATTTTACTTAAAATTTATAAAATAATAATTAAATTATCTAAAAAAAATTTCCAATTTTTATATAAAACTATTTGAAATTTATTTATCATAAAATCACATTGACTGTTAAAATATACTTGCAATTCTAATTCATCATTCTTAAAATTAAATATGAAAAGCTAAGGAAAACTTGTTTGTGATTTGATATACAATTTTCATCACCAGCACAATCTATATATTAAATGATCTGCATGATACTGTCACGAAAGAGTTAGGAAAAAGTCATAAAAGATATAAAAATAAATAAAAATAAGGGAGTTGATTTTTTTTTTGCAAAACTCTATTACTTTTATCAAAATTTTTGGAAAAAGTCACAAAAGATATAAAAATAAAGGAGTTGATTTTTTTTTTCAAAATTGGAATACTTTTATCAAAAAGTCGTAGAGACTTAAAGTTTATGATGTAAAGATAGTTTAGAAAAAACATCCTAAAGTGGTCAACCACTAAAGAACTTGTAAAATTGTTGAAAGTGAATTGACTTACGTAGCGAGAGGATCAAGCGGCGTTGATAAAGATCATAAGTATATTATTTTAATGTATCATTAATACGATGAAATTAAATATTGTTGCGTCTCTATATTTTCTAGGAAACACTATTTTCTGCAATTAGACAAATGGATTTTTTTGATTCAGAACAGTCCCTAAAATTTAATGGCTTTGATAATTTCCTTACCCATTTCCACTGTCTCAAAAAAAATCATTAGCAATTATAAAAAAAATTCTGTACTCCGTGATCAACAACTTTCCCATCGAATTGCAAACATTGAATATGCGTAACCCTTCATAAAAGTTATAATATTAGTATCAAACGTGTACAACACCAAGTTAATCAAATCAATGCCAAGTTTAGTGTCGATGCGTGTGAGAAATAAAATGAAATAAAATGAATGTCAAGAATTAAAAGAATTTGAYGTAAAGATAGTCAACCATTAAAGAAATYGTCMAATTAAAATTGTTTATAACCAATTGATTTACGTAGCGAGTGGTTCAGGAGGCGTACATAAAGATAATAAGTATATTATTTTAATGTTTCGATTTATTGTAAAAGATTGTTGCGTCTTCTTTATTCTTTTAATTCTGCAATAAGACAAATGAATTTATTAATTGATATATCTTCTTGTTTAAATCGTGCTTATGTTTTTGCAAATTTTAATCATAATTCGAAACAAATTTGGTCGTATTCAATAGATACAGTTTAAATTTGAAATTTAAGTTTACTATGTTTTTATTTATTTTTTAATAATTATCATGTTATTTTTTGTTATTATTTATATTTGTAAAGTTATAAATAGATTTAGCATAATGAAAAACGTTGGTCAAATTTTTTATTCAAATCTGCGATTCCCATCCTTCTTAAATTCAACAATTCAAATCTGCGATTCCCACCATTCTTAAATTAAACATTTTCTAATTTCTAATGGTGAAAACGAGGGCCCTTTTCTGGAAGACTACATTAGT
>JASDQU010405565.1:0-10663 GCA_032191745.1 Picea mariana
TATGCATGTGCATTTTCCTTCATGTCCAAATACCTTTATCAATCTTGTGGTCCAAAACCCATGACTAGGGTTGACATCAATGACAACAATCAATCTTCCAACAAGGAGTGTACCTGGATGTAGAGGTCGCTTCACATCTGTAGAGGTGGAAGGGGAAGAGCCAACCCGAGCCAAGATCTTCGCCATGACTCCTTTGACACTGTCTGTGGAGCCCTTGTTCATAGCACTTCATAGCACTTGATACATTATGGGTTAATATCTAGATGTAATTGTAAAAACTTACATTTAGTTAGAAGGTATGGCCTTCACATTCTCTTTAGCATGCCTTTATCTGCTTAGTCTTCAAGTTTTGTTAGCACGCCTTTATTTTCTTAGTCTTCAAGTTTTGGTGGAAGGAGAAGAGCAGAGATCTTCCCCATGACTTCGTTGACACTCTTTGCTGAGCACCTATTCATAGCATGCACTTGATATATTAATAGAACCTTTGCACATAAAACAATCTAAATTTCTGGTAACATAATGCAAATTTGCAAATTTTTCTATGAAAATAAATCATTATCATAAGCGCTTATTTTTTTGATATGAAACAAAAGAGATTTCAGCTACTAAAGAATTCAAGTTCGTCTTATGGCCTTCACATTCTCTTTAGCAAGTCGTTATCTACTTAGTCTTCAAGTTTTGGTAGCATGCTTTTATCTGCTTAGTCTTCAAGTTTTGGTGGAAGGGGAAGAGCCAAGATCTCATGACGTTGAAATCCTATGATTAAATCATATATCCGATGTAAATATATATTCAAGAGCTATCGGATATGCCAGTAATTTCTGATATTCGATGTACATATAAAGATAGATTCCTGATAAGTGGGTAGATGTGACGGGTGCAGGCATTCGATGGTGGTTGGATTGTTCAAAATGTAAATTCGTGTTCCCTTTCAAACATTTTTGTGTTTTATTTTTGAATAGAAAAATAAAAAAAAAAGCAAGTCTAAATATGGATTTTTCATGGTCACATTCTTTATAATCATAAGCATTTACCTCTGTGTTTTGAAGCGATGATGGCCTTGGGTTTCTTGTTGTTTCCATTTGTGTTCTGGTTACGCTTCTCACAAAATAAAAATACATCTTAGCAATTTATCAATATAAAGAGAATAAGCATCGAAATATAAATTCCCTTTTCAGCTGCATCTAAAAATACATATTTCAATTCACCATTGAACACACCGAAAAAGTATTTGCAACGAACAAACTATTAATCAAATTTATAAAAGGAGAATAAGATCTTTGAATAGCCCATTGTGAAAGTGTTTTTCATTTTGTGTGCAATATTCTGTCTGGTAAGTGCAGAGTGTGATGAATTTTCAGATTGAAATGCGAAGGGATCTTCCATTTCAAACTACGAGTAACCTACTATCGTTGAGCTATACACAATCCCCCAAGACAAGATAAATCTTCTAAATGTTGATCTGGGCTTCCACACCCTACTTTCCATACTAGAAAAATTGATGACTGGCGGCCACACCCTGTGCCTAGAAGGTTTTCAAATTTATACGACCAAAAAAGAGAGAGCGAATATTTTAATTTCACTTACTCGAACCCTTGACCTGGCCCCTTAACCTTACCGAGCAGGCTCAGGAGGAGGTGGTGGTAACCTTGTCCTCCATGCAAATAGAGATGCAACCTACATTTCAAAAGGTGGATGGATATGTAGACAGATGGACAACATGACTAGTATTTCTAGAGATCACTTTCCACAGCTAATCGACCTATGTGCTAGGTGTTCATGTTTCCCACTATTGAAGTTTTGCACTTACATAAAGTGTTCAATTTTTAACTCAAAATTTTTTTTTAATTATTTATGTGAAGCAAAGGTAGAAATCAACTTTATTTGAAATATATTTGATCCACAAAATTTATTGATTTAATCTTTTTAAATATATTTGATCCACACATTTTAGTGATACAATCTTTTGATTTTGGAGGCCATGACAATAATAATCTGTACTATTGCTCTATAAATTTTAGAAATTGGGTTGTCGTGAACAAAAGACACTACTTCACATCAATTATAAATAACAATACATTTTTTACGATATGAATCTAAACCTCGGCTCATTTGAACAAAATATGGAGATACTTATCAATCATTTAAGCAAACAAAGAGACTTGTACATACCAGACGAATATTGAACCGAATAAATTCCTTGTGTTATCTCCATACAGGGTTATGCAATATCTATAATTGTAGAGCTGAAAGCCCCCAAAAAGAAAATGATTAGATAAGTAAAAATCCAATTGAAATATTCAGATATGCTAAAAAACCGAATCTCTCTATCATGAAACGAAATTACACAATGTTTATTTTATGTGAGAAAGTATGCAGAGAGTAATCATCGTTTAACCAATTTTAGAAAAATAAGGGAAAAATTCTTGATAATTGGCTAGGTCGCTCTATCTACCTATCATAGATGCCACACATAAACAATGGCCTGAAACCCTGGAACCCAGTCCTCTTAAACCCTAAAACACACTCTTAATTCGAATCTATGGTGCCAACACTTTATATATTTCTTGTTCAATCCACTATCTAATGGCGCTTAAACAGTTGCCTGAAACCCAGTCGCTATTGTTCAAGTCTGGCCACCACATAGATGTTAGTGGAAATTATTTAAGACGATTATGAGTTACAATCAATACTAGTGGAATTTTTAATGACCACACAAATACTAATGAAAATTATCTCAGCTATTTACAATATTTACAATCCATGCAATGAAATTTGTAGTCTTAGAAATTACTTTGCAAAGTCTCCAAAGACGCCCAGTTTGGTGAAGAGATTCAGGTTGCTTGATGAAATCCATGCGGCCAATAATTGTCTCGAGAGAATAATCAACAAGTATGAAGGTATCTATGTTGAGCTCTCAAAATATTTACTGATCGTCAGTGTTTGGCTCTTCATAAACATGTACTGCTCACAACACATTACTATGAGACAAGCATAAAAAACAAAGTGAAGTTGAAACATAAAGGGTCTTTTAGTTTTTTTTAGCACCATTCGCCTAGGGATTTCAAAACTCCATCTTGTGCCTTAACATTCCAATGGTAATATTTTTGGTGCATTGTGTCTTTTTTAACGGTAAGAGAGAAAATAGGATATCAAGCAAATATGCACAGGTCAAATGATCAATTATACTTAATCAGAAAAGTGAAATTGATACATAAGAAATTTGAACAGTTATGGGGATTGATTGATGCCAGAAGAAAGCGTGAATATGGGGACTGCTTCTTCCATTCTATCACCAAATTTACCAATATTTATCTGAGTTTATGGAAGTTGTTGACTGTGGAGATTCAAAGCCTAATGATACATATAGGGCTTTAAGAATAAATAGGTGCACAAAAGCAGGCTATTAACTATTGGAAAAAAATCTTGGATGTCGAAGAATCGTTGGCAAAAAAGCTTGGATGGCCTTCAATTTTTTTTTGAAAACAGGGTGGGTGTTGGCACAGGGGCAGACCCAGGGTTCAATGCTTCAACAATGCACCAACAAAACCCTAACTACCGACCCTTTCGAAAACACCTGCGAAGCAGATGAAGTTTCACTCGAGGTAGAGGAAGGGGCAGTTGCAGAACTCAAGTTTATACAACCTAGATGGGACAAATATCTGTGATTTCAATACTAGTAGAGAACTTAGCAGTTAACATTCATCAATATTCACTCCGCAAGACAAAACCCTAGTTATAGAACAACACAGTATTCAACAAGATCTAATACATCTAAGCACTTAGAATATATGAATAGATCAACTCTAGCATTCATTCACATTACTAAGCACTAAGATACTATATCATATGCATCTAACATATATCATTGCACTAAGCATAAATCACATCAATAACATACAACTATAATGCACAAAGCAACCACAATACAAGATATACATGGTTCACCCCAGTGTGGGGCTACGTCCACCAACTCTTCTCTTCTTTATTGTCTTCTTTCAATCTTCTACAAGCACAGAGCCACAAGAAAACCACTCCGCATAGGACAGGAGATCTATTCTCACCTCACAAGATCCCTCTTCCTCGAGTTAGGTCACAACATAAAGCCTTCTTACAAAGTCTACACACAATCTTCTTACAATCACTGCACTTAGCTCTGCAAGTCTTAACACATAGTATGCACAAATCCTCTAGCTCCGCACTAAGAGGATTCTACTAGGTCTCTCCACTATTTTCTTACATCGCCTAGATATCTATTTATACATTACAAATGGGGCCTAAACATGGGTAAACCCATGGGCCGACATCCCATACCCGTTACATAAACCCTAAAACCAAAAATCTCACAAAAGGGGGTGATATCCCTCGATCTCTGCTTTGCCTGGCACTTTGTCTTCGACTAGCCTGTCGAAGTCCCCAAAATTGGTCAAACATGACCAACGTTTCCACAAAACCTGGTCAAGGGCCAACATTCCCCCAACACTCACCTGCGACTCGTCCCGAGCCACTCTGATCTGGGTAACTCTGCCTCAAATGCCTCGAGCTTGGCTCAAGCTGCTTCAACCTGTTGCTTCGCCAAAGCCTCCTGCTCAACGAACTCTTGAATGATCTTCTCTGTTACAGGTACTTCCAAGTGTTGTTCCACTGTGGTGACCACTTGTTCCATTTCTACACCTCGTCCTTCAATTTCCTAAAAACGTATGCAAGCTGCATCTTGCACTGGCTGGAGTCGTTGATTCACTTCCATGACCTTACTTTGGATGGCATGGAATTGTTGTTGAACTGTGCACTGTTCCTGGGATCGTTTCATCCTCTCAATCGCTGGTAGTGGATTCAACTGCACTTGCACCATTGTTGCTTGTTTCTTGGCCTTTTGAAGATGTGACTCCAGTGTTCTTAGTTTAGGGTCCTCTGCAAGGTGCTCGTAAGTCTTCACACTTCGACTGCTGAGCTATTTACATTCTAAGGCCAATGCCTTGATTCTCTAGACTATGCTTTGGGCAACTTCTTCTCTTTGGTCTTTCACTTCCCGCGGAGTGCTTGGAACATCTTGTAACTCCAGTTTTGCTATCCTTTGTTAGAGTTGCTGAATGGGTTCAACAAGCTTCCCTACTTGGCTTTCCATTGGGTCTTATTCCATCTGTTCTAATCCCGTCACAGAGCAAAGTGCTCTTATGAATTCTTCTTTAACTCCAATATGATATGCGAGCAACTGTTCCTTCTCCTTCTGGATCTACGCTCTATCCTTTGCAAACTTGGCTTGGATTTCATCTTTTTCCTGTTGCGCAACCCGACGTTTCTCTATGGCTTCCTCTTTTTCTTGCTTTAAGGCTTCTATGGCCTGCTCTTTCTCTTCCTGAGCACGACGAAGGTGAGCTTTGGTCACATCTTCTATTCTACGTAGCTGGGCAGGCTCATCTCCCAACTCTGTTCCTTCTGATGATGGGGGTGCAATAGACACTATGCGGTTGGAGTAGAGGGCTTGTTGTACCCCTTTCAACTCTGCTTCAATTATTTTATACATGGTCTCTTGTTTTGATTCATTGTGCTGTAATATGTCTTCTGAGGTATTTGAGACAGTGACGATGATGAAATATATGTCATCCATTGTTAGCGCAGTCTACATATGTGGTTTAGTAGCTTTGGACTTCTTCTGTGATGTAGGTTTCGTAGGGGAAACCTTTCTTTTCTTGGAGGTCTCAAATTCATCAATAGGATCCCTAGGCGGTGTTACTTCACCTTATTTCTTCTTGTCTTCTTCCCCATTGTTCTCTCCTTTGTCTACTTCATCATCACCTCCCCCTCCGGGTGAGTCTAAAGCAATCTCTTCTGATGTGCTTCTCAGATCCTGTACCTCTTCCTTATTCTATTGTTGGGTGCAACATACTCTTCACGAGTAACCACTGGACTTCTGATGAGGTCGGGGTCGGATAGTTCTTCCTGGTCGACTGGTATAAGGAACTTTGTAGGCCATTCCTTAGTGATTTCTTCCATGTCCTCCTCTGTGAGTTTATAGTGACTCTACAACTCTTCTTTCTGTTTGTCTCTGCGTGCAATGATATAAATAAAATGTCTATCTGCACGAAACTTCACAAATGGTCTGAACTTGTGCAGGGTGTTCGTCGTCATCTGAGGGAAAGACTCAATAACCATCTTCAAATGCAGGTACTAGGTGTGGAACACCGCGTTTGACTTCTATTGTTTCACCATATCACTCGAATACCAGAGCATGGTGAACTTCATAGGTAAGGGTTCTGATGGCTCAATATTAGGGAAGGTCACACCTTTCGACATTTCCCAAGCAATGAAAGCGATGAGGATCAAAAACCAACTGAAGTGGAACTCGTAGCCTTGATCCCGAGCTTCATGATAGTCTTTCTCTAACTATTTGACTAGGTACCTCACCCAGTTCATTTGTAGCCCTTCCATGCATTTTACTACGAGGTCAACAACGAACCTTGTGACTTGCGTGGGTTTTTTCTTCCTTACTAGTTTACCAGCAATCAACTGGCAGGCTAGGCACACCGCGCCATTTTGAATGGAGGCTACCTTGTAGCCTCGCTTCCCATTTTCTACATCGCCATAGGTATCTTTAATTTTCTGTGCCAGGGCGCGATCTGCAGCTTTCCCTGGATAAAATTCTTGCGGGTCTGGTCCTTGCATTCTTAGTCCGGTGATCCGATGGATCAACGCCGGATCTACAGTGATGAGTCTTTCCAGCCATAGATAAATGCCATGTAAGCAAGACAACAAGATTTTAATGCATGCGTTAACCTCCTGATGCCTTCCAAAGTGTGGTATCTTCATCATGTTTAGGAAAATGGACCTCGCGATGTTCATAGTCCACGGCTGGGGGATGATCTTCGACTTCTTCCCCTTGGTCCTGGTCAAATAATTGTGTGGGGCGAGCATTCCATGGTTCTTGCAATCTCCCAAGTTGAAGTCACTGATATTCAACATCATGATTTGTTCTAACTACAGTTCAACTGCGCATATCCCCTTCGGGTGGCACGTAGTGATCAAGGTGTATTCAAAGTCCCTCGGGACACTGTGATGTCTCACCGTGCCAGCTAGAGGCGAGATGTAATCGGGTAGGATAGAAGGGATGAGATTCACATTATCCAAGTCATCACGATGCTTGGTTCATTTATCTGTTGCAGCTCGAGATGGTCCAAATCTGGGAGCAGTAGACAGGGATGCTTGCAATCCTCTCGTCAATGAGGCTTGGACTCCTGTAGACATGACCTTCTCAGCCATGAGGTCAATGAGGATATCTTCGATAGATTTATCTACTTCACTGAAGTCACCCGACATGCATGCTTGGGATCAAGTTGGTGATCAAATACTCGATGTAACAGAACGGGTGGCGAGCTCTCAAATAGGAACAACGCAAAAATAGCTAGTTCTCTGTGGGATCGAATAATCATTGTTTTCAAAAGTGTTCTCAGTGCAATGATCAACAGGATAAATAGACAATGTCATAACAGACTCCTCCAACGGTTAGGAATGCCTCAATCAATGCAATTCCATCTGTTATGGTGTGGTCCCAATGGTCTAATGTCGATCTTTCTGGCCATAACTGCGGTTTGAGCCATTCTGGAGCGTCAGGCTAACGGTCGAGACACCTCTAATGGTCATATTTTTTTTCCATGGCGAAGTGATGATATTCGCTGTTCTGATATCCCAACGAAGTTCCAGTTCTGCGAAGTCCTCCCTGGAGCTTCCTCTAATTTTTCTAACTTTGCTTTCTTCTTGTTCTAACTTTCTTTCCTGTAATCTAACTCATTGGTTTCCTCTTTCCATTATTATTCTTATCTCCTCTTGGAATAGTAACTTCGCACTTTGGAGGGTCTTTCAAGGGTTTTGAGAGTAATACTTCTTCTCTTTCTGGGGTAGGTGCTCTACTCTCTTGTACAGACAGGTATTTCAAGTCTTCCTGTGTTCTTTCAACTTTGACATCCCGATTCCTGGTCCTCAATAGATTTGACTGGTCCTCTTGTTCTTTCAGTAAGTGCGCTATTTTCCTAGCCATGAAATCCCTTAGTTTTTGCTTTTTTTGTTCTAGATCCTCCTCTTCTTGTTTCCTTCGTGTCTGATCTTTCTCAATCTAGGTTTTTCCTAGCAAAATAGCAAATGGGACGTTGTTCTCAACAGATTTAACGATCTCAAATTCTTATTCTGTTGAAGTTCCATGAGAATTCATAGATGTTTGGGTAATTCTTCCACATAGGGTTATTATCTTTCCTCTAAACAATCTTATTCAGCCTAATGAAGGAACCATAACAGGCTTTCCCAAAATTTCCCAAGTTATTTCTGTCATGATATTCACCTGTGTTTCCTCATCCAGAACAGAGTCTATGTCGAAGTCTCCTATTCTTGTTTCTATGCACTCCTTCTCTTTTAAGATCTCTGATAAGTTGATATCTCTGTGATCATTCGGGGTTTCTTTCATCTGTAATAATACAGTCTCTGATTCTTTCTGGGGTTCTGTCATATCCTTAGTTTCTTGGCCTGTCTCATGGTTTTCTTGTCTCATATTCATCCTTTCAACTTTAACAATCATTCTAGGTCAATCCAAAACTTCATGATCCATAGCTTTGCAACAAAGACAACTAGGACCTCTACCAGGGCATTCCTTAGCAAGATGTCCCGGTCTTCTGCAACTATAACAAAGAGTTAATCCTCTCTTTGTTTTAAATGACCCTCAACCTTTCCTATACTGGGCACTGAGATCACAGTAACTAACCTGCAAAAAAATCTTTCTAGGATCCTGCATCCATTTGTTAGTCCAAACATTCTTTCTATGCATAAGAATAACTTATATTTCACTATTCTTATCATATATTCTACTCATATCTAATCTTATTTATTCTAGTTGTGCCCTATTTTTCAGACTAGGACAAAATCTATTAGACATACCTAGATCCATTCTTTTGAAACAAAAATTTTCACTTATCTTCCCTTTCTCAGAGCACAAATCTTTAAGATCTTACCTCTTTTCTTCGGATTTGATTCCTTTCTTAGCACAGAGCTTCACAGTCAAGTAGAATACTATACACTAAGGCAATAGATCTACGCACAAAGATTTCTTTTCTTTAGTTCCCATCAATCACAGTTTTAGGTCCCGGCAACAGAACCATTTGTTGGCACAGAGGCAAACCCAGGGTTCAACGCTTCAACAACACACCAACAAAACCGTAACTACCAGCCCTTTCGGCAAGACCTGTGAAGCAGATGAAGTCTCACCTGAGGTAGAGGTAGGGGAGGTTGCAGGACTCAAGTGCCTACAACCTATCTGGGACACAGATATGTGATTTCAATACTAGCAGAGCACTTAGCAGTTAACATTCATCAATATTCACTCCGCAGGAGAAAACCCTAGTTACAGAACAACGCAGTATTCAATAATATCTAATACATATAAGCACTTAGCATATAGAAATATATCAACTCTAGCATTCATTCACATTACTGAGCACTAAGCTACTATATCAGATGCATCTAGCATATATCACTGCACTAAGCATAAATCACATCAATAACATACAACTATAATGCACAAAGCAACCACAATACATGATATACGTGGTTCACCCCAGTGTGGGGCTACGTCCACCAACTCTTCTCTTCTTTATTGTCTTCTTTCAATCTTCTATAAGGACAAAGCCACAAGAACCCACTCCGCATAGGACATGAGATCTGCGCGCACCTCGCCAGATCCTCCTTCCCCGAGTTAGGTTACAGCACAAAGCCTTCTTACAAAGTCTGCACACAAGCTTCTTACAATCACTTGCACTTAGCTCCGCAAGTATTAACACATAGTATGCACAAAGCCTCTAGCTCTGCATTAAGTCGATTCTACTAGGTCTCTCCACTTTTTTCTTACATCACCTAGATATCTATTTATACATTACAAATGGGGCCTAAACATGGGTAAACCCATGGGCCGACATCCCATACCTGTTACATAAACATTACACCCAAAAATCTCACAAAAGGGGGCGAGATCCCGCGATCTCCTCTTCGCCTAGCGCTTCATCTTCGACCAACTTGTCGAAGTCCCAAAAATTGGTCAAACATGACCAGCGTTTACACAAAACCTGGTCAAGGGCCAACAATGGGTGGATACGTCCTTTAGAACTTTACAGTTTATTACTCATATGTTCAAGATTTATTACTCGTATATTGCGAGGCAGGGACTAGTTGCATCACAACTATTTCCCTTGTTAATATCAAGCTCCTAACATGTATTAATTTGTCCACTTATTATTAATATGAAGCTCCTAACATTTATTAATTTGTCCACTTATTATTATTAATATCAGGCTTCTAACATGTATTAATTTGTCGGTGAATTGAAAAGTCAATTTATTTTTGGTTATATTCATGTTAAAAACCATGTATAACACATTTTTAGGGAAAACAAAATTAAAATGATAATAAGTTTGTTTAGAATAAGTTCTTTACATTTAAGGTGGTGAGATAAAGTTATAAGCCATTTTTGTTTTTGTTATATTCATGTTAAAAACCATGCCTAACACATGTTCACGGAAAAAATATTTAAAATGATTTGTTTAGAATAAGTTCTTTACATTTAAGATGGTGAGATAATGTTTTTAAGGGGAGATAAAATTCTTAATAAATATAAATACATATGATAGTT
>JASDQU010405566.1:0-10663 GCA_032191745.1 Picea mariana
CCTATTTATACTAAAAAGAAGCATCTAGAGGAAGATCCTTCTAGAAGCGGAAGCTTCTATTAGGTCTTCTTACATCCGCCTTATTCTATTTTATTGAAAGGTCTTATTAATATTGACCTTTATTACATCCGAATACATTAATCTACCTATGTGCGGGTTAGGACCTTAACAGAGACAAATGCACTTATGAATGGTCTTAGTGAAACAATATTCACTAAAGTTGCACATTGTAAATCTACTAAAGAGATTTGGGACAAACTTCGAAATATTTATGAAGGAGATTCAAAATTCAAAGCAACAAAGCTTCAAACTTACAGAGTTCAATTTGAACAACTTAAGATGAAGGAAGATGAGAATATTGCAACTTACTTTTTATGAGTTGATGAAACAGTAAATGCAATCATAGGATTGGGATAAGAAATCAAAGAATATGTAATTGTTCAAAAGGTACTAAGATCTCTTCCTATGAGATTTGACCCTAAGATGTCAGCACTAGAAGAAAGAGTAGATATGAACTCAATAAGCATGGTCGAATTACATGGAATCTTCACAGCATATGAAATGAGAACTGAACATGAAAATCCAGATACAAAAGAAGTGACCTTCAAAGCATCCAAAAAGTCAAAGCAAAAATAAAAAGAACTTAGCAACAGTAGTGACGTCTTAGAAGATGATGAAGAAGTGGCCAACTTTGTCAAAAGATTGAACAAGGGAACCAACGACAGGTACAGAGGTTAGCTTTTTTTGATTTTTTTTTATTGTGATGTTATTGGTCATTTAGCTAATAAGTGTCCTCATAAGAATAAGAGAAATGACGAAGGTTACTAAAATAGAAAACAAACATATAAAGGAAAAAGAACCACAAAGAAAGTTTTCAAGAAAAGATTCCAAAGAAGACATCTCATCATCAGATGAAGATAAAGTCAATGATAGTGAGACAGAAAGAGTTCTATTCATGGAAGTAGAAGACTTTGAAGAAGAATATGAAGAATACAAAGATGAATATGAAGAGGCATAATTTGACTACCAAGAGGAATTGATGAGTTCCATAGAAAAAGTGCGGCAGAAAAACTATGGCAGAAAAAGTGTGACCGAAAAATCGCATCAGAAAAAGTGCAGCAGAAAAAGTGATACAAAAAAATAGCAATAGAAAAAGTGCTGCAGAAAAATCGCGGCAAAAAAAGTGCGGCAGAAAAAGTGGTAGAAAAATCACGGCTTAAAAATCGCAGCAGAAAAAGTACGGCAAAAAATTTACGACAGAAAAAGCACGGCAGCAACATGGTTGGGATCTATTTATGAGAGATATGGCACATCTTGTTTGAGGTATGTTTTGTGAGCTAGGTTTTATCTCTTGAGATGTTATTGGATGTTCAAAATTGTTGCATATATCATATTTTTTTAGGGATACAGTTGGTATTTTGTTGTTGGTATTTGTCATATGGGTATTGGTATTTTGGTTGTGATGTGTTGCTAAGTTTTTGGTTTATCTTGAGGCTACATAATAGTGAGGTTGTGGCACATGGTTTTATGTAAAGGTTTATGGTATTTGGTTTAGAGATAGAGTGATGAATTGTTAGATAACTTTTGATGGTTATATTTGTGTATGTCTTTGGTATATGGTTGAGGTACATGTTGGGTACATGGTTGAGACAAGTAGTTGATGAGTTGGCATATACATGAGGTGTATAGTTTATGATTTGGCACATACATGAGGTGTATAGTTGATGAGTTGTCACATACATGAGGTGTATAGTTGATGATGTTGGTACATGTTGGTTCAGGTTATTGCTATAGGTTGTTTGGTGCAGGTTGATTGGTACAGTTTGTTATAGGTTATTGGTGTAGGTTGAGTGGTACAGGTTGTTACAGGTTATTGGTGCAGGTTGAAAATGATAGGTTGATAGTGGTAGTGGTTGATTCATTGACAGTGATAGTTTATCTACATTTGGCATTTATATTTCAGGATGGTTGGATGTGGCAAGGACATGTGGTTGTATCCAACTTTCGGTTGTAGCCAGAGAACTTAGGGGGTTGTAGCCTCCTTCTGGTTGTAGCTAGAGAATTGGGGAGTTGGAGCTTCCCTCAGGTTATAGCCTGAAAAACTAGGGGATTGGAGCCTCCTTCCAGTTGCAGCTGGAAAACAAAGGAAGTTGGTCCTTCCAATGAATGTAATTCTTCAAGACATATAAGAAAAATAATTCGGTGGTTTTCTCTCGCTTTGGGCTTCCACATAAAAACACTAGTGTACTATGTTGTGTATGATTTCTCATTTGTTCATTGTATATTTACTCTTCAATTATTGGGTGATAATGCTACATTGATATAACACTTGCATTATATGGTTAAAAAGGATTAAATTGCTTTATTATTGATTCATCCCCCCTCTCAGTAATCCAACACTTACGCCAGGTTGTAGGAGTTATTTTAGTTCGAAGGAGTTAGTTCAAACTCCTTTGAACACAAGAAAACCACCTTTCGTAAAATGGTCGTAACGTTTGATTCGGGTGTCCATTTTGTGAATTATTTATATCGTTGGAAAAGTATTTCCTAGATATTAAAATTTATAGTTATGTGATTATTTATACCATTGGAATGGTACACTTATTCTAGGTCATAGGAGTTAGTACTAACTCCTCCGAGCACATAAAAACCACCTTTCGTAAAATGGTTGTAACGTTTGACTCAAGTGTCCTTTTTGTGCGTTCTTTATATCATTGGAAAGGTATCTTAGATATATACAACTTCCTATTTATATGAGTTGAGAAATTCTTGACTTATGGTATACTTAGTTTTGTATTATGATGTAACACCTTGTTGACAGCCTCGAAGAACACAATAACTTGACCACGAGAAGAAGAACCTTGTATCGAACTTAGGGAAGTTTATAAATTATACTTAAATTATTTTATCCCCAATTTATTGCATTCAAATGATTATTCTTAGTTTATTTGAAGTTACTCTCATATATTCTATATTGAATGTTTTCAGGTACTGAGCGAAGGAGGATCATGCTCAACATTCTCATGATGAAATCCACAACTAAAGATGATTAAGGAGGGATAACGAAAGATGTAGCAATGATGGAGGAGAAAAAAAAATATTAGGAAAATGTATGAAGCATGGATCTAGAAACTCCATGAATATCATCTGTCAAACTAAGGACAACAAAAATGCCCCACACCCAAAGCTAGTATTCCTGATGTGCAAGACACATATGGAAGAAATACACGTCGACCCACTAACTCTAGGAGACAAATTTGAAATGTAACCATTGTCATTATTTTTCATCATTACAAAGAGGATGAGGACAAATGCTGGAATATGAAAGCTCACCGAAGGAGACAAAAGGACAAAGGTCCTATTGAACCTCAGTAAATACTAGAATAGAACCCAAAGAAAGGGATTTTTGGCTCTTTAAACATTGTACACCTCTGAAATACTTTGAGATACAGTGTCAACTAAAATTGGAGAGTTGTCCTAATATTTTTCATGTACTATTGTTGAAACTATTAATACAGAGAAGCCCTCAGGGCCAACGTTTGACCGAGAGGACTTGCATGCGTTGTTGTTTTGCTGCGAACTATTTCAAGAAGAATGTTTGTTTCTCACATGGGATGTAAGAGCATGTTTGTTTATGGAATATTCTGATGCAATATATGTCTTCTTGCAGTTTTGTCATTCTTTCTTATATTACATGTCCTGAGCGAATGTGCTGCTAATGTATGTGATATAGTGACTTAGACTATTCTGGTTATGTATTCATGTGCATGTGTTATCTAAATTTATTGTTTCATTTCAACTATCTGGGTGAAGCTACTAGTAGAGTTAGTTTCATGCGACATCTCTTTCACTTACGTTAATTTTCTCCTAGCTAGGATAGATTAGATTAGAATTAGATTAGGATTTCATTTAGATAGTCTTTATCTACATATTTATTTTGCACAACCACCCATAACTCACCCTGATCAGTGAACAGACCTGCAACCAGTAGAACCAAACCAAAAATGGTTGACAGGCCATAATTTGGATGGGTTCCCTATTCCAAATGGTGATAGGTCTAATTGGGACTTATCATCGATGAGAATCCCTTACTCTTGTCGAGAAAATTTGGACCCGTCAACACAACCATAAGGAAGAGTTTAGAAAGGGAGAGAAGTCCCAAAGAGATTTGCCCTTTGTCAAAATTGGAGAGAGAAAGAAAAAAGGCATGGAGACAAGGGGATCATCCCCAAGGGGAGATACCCTTTGCAATTGATGTAAAAGGGGGAGATATAGAAACATTGATGAGGATAAATGCTCACAGAGGGAGAATGAGCATGAGTGCTACCATGTCTAAGTGTTTCCATCAATTCAAAAGGAGGAGATTGTTGGACAGTTGGTTTGGACAGTTGGTTTTCATTGATGTCAACCCATGGAGAGTGATCTTGTATATTGATGTCAGCCCTTAGAGATTGATGTCAACCCTGGGAGAGGTCTAGAGATGTTGGAAAGTTGATTGACACTGATGGTGAGTTAGTTGGGTACATTTTAAGAATCATACATGTAGCCTCGGAGGTGTGGTTATGGGACCCGAATTTTGTTCAGGAATATGGACATGAAGGAAAATTCAACTTTAGGTAAGACCACCATATATGGATAGTACACTCCATTCTATTTATGGTGATATGTGGAATGCCGCATGGTTCCTCAGAGTGAGGGAGATATGGCCTTGTAAATTTGGAAGCCCCAAAGAGTGTTCAAGAAGCCCCTAGTTGGTTACAAGTCTTAGTGAAAGGGTAAAGTGGTTGTAACAAGAAACCCCTAAAAAAAGCAAATAGGTTACCTAGCACAAGTATAAATACACCTCAAAGAGTCTATCATTTGGACACACACACTTAAATTGAATATTTATCTTATGAATGGTATGGTCTATCTATTGGTGAATATGAAGTTGAATCTGACGTATCAAGTCTGAGGCAACAAAGGTTTGACGTAGTAAAAGTTTCGGAGTTGCAAAAAAATGGAAACCCTATTTTTCTGAGGTTATACGAGGGATTCATAAGGACAGGTCATGTACATACACGGGCTGCAGAATTGTAGGTCATTGTTGGGCACATGCCTATTTTGATGCAATACCTATTTTTGGAAAAGAAAACCTGTAAATGTGTTGAACCTGCACATAATAGATCTAGCTAAACAATGATACACACATTTGCAGAGAGAATAGAAGAAAGAAGAAGGAGAGAAAGAATGAAAGAATTCTCATTAACTGTTTCCACACTCAAAGAGTGAATAATTTACAATAGATATAGGATACATGAGTAACTAATGAGCCATAGTGGTGGTCTAGATTGATCTGGACACACACTAGCAGTTACAGGAGTGAACTGCTACCTAGTCTAGTCTCTCTGGCAGTTACGGGAGTGAACTACCACCTAGATGAGTTAACCAGTCAACTACTCTTCAGTTAACTGACTGAACAAAGAGTAGTGAGTTGGTGATGATCCCAATGTTGTATGGTGACAAAACTAATGCAACATATAATACTCAACTCAACTAGTCAAATTGAAGTGTTAACTAAAAGAGAATATTCTCCAGGTGGAATATTCTCCCATAAAATATAGGAGACTAGATAATGACTAATTATGACTAATAAACAAGGAATAACTTAGGAAAAATAAATCCTAGGTGTGTGTGAAGCAACTCCAACACCCCCCTTGAACATCACTATGTTGAAAATAAAGAATGGGTCCCGGCTACGAGGCCATGTTAGGTACCCAAATACAAAAGATACACTGAACTAAATGAGGAAAGAGGGAAAAACTCATGGGAACAAAACCCCCCTCAAATTACAATGCATAAAATAAAAAATGAGAAGGAACAAAAGGCAGTTGCTAAGCAACCATTTCCTTCACTCCAAGAAGACCTTGCAACTGTGCAAGTTTTTGCTCTTTCAAGATTTTGTTGAAGATGTAGATGTCTGCATGGATATGATGAAGTATATGCATCATTGATATTTCCACACATATACACTTTATCTTCTTGTAATGAATAATATAAAAATAAAGTTTGGATAAAACTTTAAAAACCGTGCGGTCGTTTTTGGAAAAAATGTTGAAATTTTGTTGATTTTGAAACGATCATAACTTGACTTTCCGGACTTCGTTTCGGACGATTGTTTTTTTGAAATTGGATAATTTCCAGAGAGGAATTCAAATATCCAATTTGTTTCTAAAAATATTTCTCAGAAAATATCAGAATCGAGTCTGATGTGCGCAGCTCCCTTTTTGTCTCCTCAGATGCATGCATTGCGCATGGAAAAGTGTATGCATGTGACTCTTGAGATGCATGCCATATATCATCCACATGAATTTCAGAAAACAAAACTGAAATGGAGTATACATCATCTTCAATTAATGGGATACAAATTTCTGCAAGAACTTTTGTAGAAGACTCTTCAAAATAAGAGGCTTGATCTTCTGATGGTTTCTCTTCTGGCTCTATCTTTCCAATCCCCTGCATGCAATCTTCACAATATTATTTGTTCCAAAATAGAACCTTTAATCTGGTCCATAATTCATTTGGAGTGAATTCTTGTGAGTCATCATATACTTGATGGAGAATTTCGAGAGAAATAAAATAGAGGATACATCCTATGGCCATATCTTGCCTATTGAGAAAGTCATTTTTCTCATCAACAGAATCAGGCTCTACTTCCATTGCCATAGTTATTTGGTACAAGCCTCTGTATCTGAGCATAAGAAGAATTTTTGGCTTCCATTACAAATAGTTATGAGGCGTGAGAAGTATTTCTAGAGAATAATCCATCTTTTTTTTGTCTTCAATCTTTTGTACCTACAAAAAAAAATTGGTGTAGCTTTTGCTTAGCAGTTTGTCGGCTCTGATACCATGTAAATGTGTTGAAAATGCATAGAATAGATCTAGCTAAACAATGATACACACATTTGCAGAGAGAATAGAAGAAAGAAGAAGAAGGAGAGAAAGAATGAAATAATTCTCATTACCCATTTCCACACTCAAAGAGTGAATAATTTACAATAGATATAGGATACATGAGTAACTAATGAGACATAGTGGTGGTCTAGATTGATCTGGACACACACTAGAAGTTACGGGAGTGAACTGCCACCTAGTCTAGTCTCTCAGGCAGTTACGAGAGTGAACTGCCACTTAGCTAAGTTAACTAGTCAACTAGTCTTCAGTTAACTGACTGAACAAAGAGTAGTGAGTTGGTGATGATCCCAATGTTGCATGGTGACAAAACTAATGCAACATATATTACTCAACTCAACTAGTCAAACTGAAGTGTCAACTGAAAGAGAATATTCTCCAGGTAGAATATTCTCCCCTAAAATATAGGAGACTAGATAATGACTAATTATGACTAATAAACAAGGAATAACCTTAGAAAAAATAAAACCTAGTTGTGTGTGAAGCAACTCCAAAAAAAACCAGTTTTGGAGAAGAACAACTAGCAGGAAAAGTAGCACATGCAAGGGAAAGCACATGAAAATGATGAAAGCATGCAAGGCACACATGAAGGAAAACCTAACCACGTTAGGGTTAGGGATTTGGTGTGAGATTGTAATGGACAATGAGGTTGTAAAACAATATAAATAAGAACCTAGGAGGTCTAGGTCAGGGGTTCGAAAAAAAGAGAGTATTGTAGGTTGAAGTGTGTTCCAGGTAGTTGTTCAGGTTTTTGTGATACATTTTTGTAGGTTGTTGAGCTGTAGGAGAGTAAGGTAGCTAGATATTGAGGGTTAGATAACAAGATGAGGAGCCTGGTGTGATCTAGTTCACCTCACAGAGGTTGTGGAACCTTGTTCATGATTGTATGATCCGAACTATAGTGCACGCAGCACCATTAATCACAACAAGCATAATAAAGAGTCTAATAAGCCATATATTTGTGGGCATAGCCCAGGAGGGGGTGAACCATGGTAAAAATTGTGTCATGTATAATGAGTGAATGCATGTTTAATTTATGTTAATGGTTGATCATATGTAATTCATGCTAATGATTGATTTACACATAATTGGTTAGCTAGATCTATTTGATTGCATTCAAGAGTTTAACAGATGAATGGATCTTAATAATAATATATTGAGTTAAAATTTCAAGGCTTGAGAAATATCAGTTACAATCCTAGATCCCCACTATTTCCTAGGATGCAAGCACTTCATCTTTGCAACCACCCATAAAACTATCTCAGGTGAGACTACCTAGCACATTCTATGTGTTGCGTTGCCTTCTAGTTTACAAGGAGGGTCGATGGTTTTAGATGTTTTTGTTGGAAACCTATTCAGATCTAAACTTGGGTCAACCAAGAAGTATATAGAAAGAGTAATAACCAATAAATGATTTTGTTTCCAGCTGGAACTGCATGGAATTGAGTGAATTGGATACGTAAAAGAAGAATGCAAAGAATGAAGGTATAAAAAGGGAATGTTCATACCATGGAATTCGATGAAGGAGAAGATTGAAGGTTGGTTGAAATCAAAGGAGCTTGAGTTTTTGTAGAAGGATAATAGAAACCCTAAAATAACACCATGCAAATATATGGATAAGTACATGTTTAGCAACCTACATGAGGTATTTTTCTGTGATTTCCCGCATGTGTTGCAGGAGTGGATATTGAGGTTGAAAGACAACCACCCTACAAATTGAATCAGACAGATCGAGTGGAATAATTTGGAAATCACACAGTTACAACAAGTTAACAACAAATTCACACGCACAATATATTTATGGTTAGATAGTATTGTTTTAGGGTTTATCATTGAATTTGAAGTAGATATCGTGAATTCTTACAGTGCAGTAGAGCGGGAGTTGTATACTTCATCAACATTTTGGGTATATCAGATTGTTGTATAATTCATCAATACTTTACATTATAGCAACGATGTGATGACTATGGAATCAGGCAACTAAAATTCCTTGTGTACATGGGGGAAGGGGGGAAGCAGTGACAAGAGGTGGATAAATGGAGGAAGAAATAGATAAGGGAAGGAAGTAGGAGGCCATGAACACAATCATGATGGAGGAGGATTAGATAAAGCAGATCATGGAAACAACTGGAAAGACGCATAGTGGATTACCCTACCAATATAAGATGAATAATAAGAAGAGATCCATAGCAGATAGAGAGGGATCAAAAAGTGATGAAGAAGAGGTAGAGGATCTATGTTCTATAGAGAATATTGAGTAAATATTGCATGCAACATATGAAAGGAAAACAAGAGGTCCAAGGGAAGGAACATAAGGCATAATTCCTATCCATGTCAGTGTCAGTGTCAGTGTGGAAACCATAACCCCATGTGTGACTAACACACCAGAAAGAACGCCACCATTTAGAAAACCAAATTTTAGTGGAAGAAAGGCAATATGAAGTACATCCAAACAAGGAGCAACAATTGGAGGAGCCAGTTCAAGAAGTAGTAGTCAAGTATCTACACCGCGTGGAGGTAGTAGTTCATCAAAGTTCAATATGGTAGGACATGATCCCACCATTAGGTTACTATAATTTTGAAGAGAGGCATATGAGGACCCTGCAAACCATTTATTCATCTGCGAGAAGATCTGGGAAGAAAAGAATAACAAAACTTGCACAGTTAGCTATCACTCTAAGAGACTGTGCATTGGATTGGTACATGAGCATAGTTGTAAACAGTTCACCAGGAACAACAAGGATGATTGAATATGTCAAGAAGTTATTGATAGATGAATTTCAGAATATCAGTACATGAATGAGATGATTGAAATCAGACAAAAACTAGGTGAGTCTGTTTGGGAGATTGATCATAGGTTCAAGCGATTGAAGGGTAAGTTGAAGTATCTCATGACTAGCATGTAGCATAGACATCTCTTTGTGAATTCATTTCTACCACATATGAAATACCCTTTGAGGCAACAGAAGTTTCAAACTCAGGGAGAGGCTATGCAGGCAACCTTACAACTGGAAGAGAACCAATATCATAAGACAAATATAGCAACAGAATATTTGAAGGAGGGTATGAAGAGCCTCAGATTTCAACTGAGCCAAAATAAGGGAAAAGAGAAAAGGGAAGTTTTTTGGTGTACCACATGCAAGACAGAAGGACACCACAAGAATGAATGCCCAAATTTCATGAAGTACATGGAAAAAGGAGTACCAAACCATTTTCGAACTGGAGGACCATGGTGCGAGATATGTAATATGCATGGGCATGATCCATATCATTTTCAAATGATGCAAAAGTACCAGATAATACCCAAGAGCTCATACTGTAATTTTTGCAAGTCAGTGGGCCATGATGAAAAATATTGTAGGAACATGGAGCTGATGAGGGAAATAACATCAGACACTTATAGGGTGCAGGAAGAAATAATGACAGGGAAAGCTGTACTTTAGTTTAACTAGGTACCACCTCCATACAACACTACGCAACAAAAGTACAACACTGCATTGCCACAATATAATAACGCGTAGTCACAGTATAACCCCATGCAGTATAATCAAGTTCCTTAGTACAATTCATTGTGAGCAGATCGAACTTGTTCGCAATACTCCTTCCAAAGCTGACCTGCATTCAAGACAAGCAACAACTATGCATGCATACTACTTATATACTAACGGGTTAGAAATCCAAACATATACTGATCAAACTATAAACAATTCAT
>JASDQU010405570.1:0-10663 GCA_032191745.1 Picea mariana
ATAATAAAGGAAGGACCTAGCAATTTCTCTGGTGGACGTAGCCCACACTGGGTGAACCACGTAAATCTGTGTCTCTTTTGTATTGTGTGTCTTCTGTGTTTTGTTTCTGCATTTGTTTTATTTTATTGCTCCGCGGTCCTGTTTTTCTAACAATTGGTTCCTGTGAATCCACTTTACATTCCTTCTAGTTGTAGATATCTCTGTCCTGCAACCCCTTTATAGCTACTTTGGGTAAGATTGCATCTTTCTCGCAGGTGTTTCCAAATTGGCCGATAGTTAGGGCTTGTTGGTGTGCTCTTGGAGCTGAACCCTATATCTGCCCCTGTGCCAACAAA
Source organism: Picea mariana (assembly GCA_032191745.1). Lineage (NCBI taxonomy): Eukaryota > Viridiplantae > Streptophyta > Pinopsida > Pinales > Pinaceae > Picea > Picea mariana. Next base: position 336 of record JASDQU010405570.1, read on the forward strand.
TGGTTCCACTGCCAGGACAAGAATCTTCTTGAGGGAATGTCAAGGTGGTTTCCATCAAATAAAGAGATTCAAAAGTGGATAGAGGATCAAGAAAATGACTTCTCTAAAGCCCAGAACAAGAACCCTAATCTTAGTACAGAGGATTGGTTGGAGAGATATCTTTACTGATATACACAAAATTTTGTTTGGAGGAATCCATCAAGAGCTATATGAGTGGTTAGCTAGGTTAGCAGATACCTAGTTTGAGGTCAGATGTAGACCTCCTGTGGTTTGGAAGTCGACGCTGATCAAGAAGGTTGAGAGAGTTGATAATTTCATATCACGAGCAATAGATCACTGGTTTGATAGCACCATTGGAGGGTACATCACCGAGTTTGTTGTTGACAGAGTAGAGTAATATAGCCAAGCTGAGAGATATTTCTTCAAGGGACCCAAAGAAGAACATCTTCAAGAAGAGCATCTTGAAGATACAATAGATTGGTCGGATTTGAAAAATCTAATGTTCAGGAATTCAGACAGTGACAACGACACAGGGGCTGGACATACGCGCAGTGGGAGAGTGTTCATAGAAGTCCACCTTGCGAACCTATTCAAGAAGAACTAAGGGGACGAGGGTTTCTATAGTGGAGAAGAGGCAGATTTGACACATGAAGAGCATTCAAAACCCACTAGGACAGAGGAAGAAAAAGCTGAAGAACCTCGTTGGGATGACCCAAAAACTTCAAAAACTACGCAGACTGTTGAAGTAAGTACTATTAATCATCCCGTGGTTCCAACAACACTAAGTAATCAGAATAGTCAGAGTCACCAGAGTCCTCAGAGTACTATTACTAGTAGTTCAACCTATACTCAGACAAGAAACCTAGGAAGATCTATGGCAGATGAGATGAGGCTCCCTATTTTTAGGGGAGATGGGTCTGAAGACCCTGATCATCAATGGTTCCTATGTGAAGCCGTATGGAATATTAAGAATTTCACCTACGAAGCTGTTAAAAGAACCCAGTTTAGTACTACCCTAAGGGATTTCACACTGAGTTGGTACATGAATATTGTCCAAGGACTTGCATAGCCTAAGCCACTGAATCAGATCAAGAATGCGTTGATTGCAGAGTTCAAGAAACCCAAATCGGAATCAAAATGTATTACAGAGTTGAAAGAGATCAAGCAGAAGGTCACTGAACCCGTTTGGGAATTCGATCAAAGATTCAATACCTTAACAAGTCGATTGACTTTTTAGATCCCAGATGAGCAGAACAAAGAATGGTTCATTGCTTCCCTTTTACCACACATCAGAATTCCTTTGATGCAACAGAAGATTGCTTGGTAGGCTGAGGCACTGGAGATCACCATGAAGCTAGAATAATCCCCTATGGGATAATCCAGTTTAGTTTTGAGTCATATCTTGAGTTAGCTAACTAGTTTGTCTTTGCAGATCGAAGATATGAAAAAGGACAAGTGAAAAGATAAAAGAGAAGACATCAGGTGTGTTATATGCAGATCAGAAGGCCAAGAAAATGAACACTGTCCCCTATTCCATGAACACTTGGCCTCTGGAGCTCCAATCCCTTTAAATAAAGTCACCTTACCCTGGTGCGAGGTATGCATAAATAGACATCACCCTTGTGAGTGCTATTATATGCAAAAGTATGTTCAGACACCCACAAATTTGTATTGCACATTCTGTAAGTCCATGGGACATGATGATAGGGATTGTAGGGCTTATGATCTCATGCATGAAAGTTCAAGAGACATATACAAGATTCAAGGTGGCGTACAACAAGAAGGAAGCACTACGCAGTATAACTCCTCTGGGAGAGGAAACTTCGATCCTCGTGGTGGATTCAGAGGAAGAGGAAGAGGAGGTATGGGTCGAGGTTAAGGATAGATAATCTATTATAACTACGTGCATCTAGGACACTTGGCAAGGGACTGTCATAACCCTTGTACCACTTGGAGCTATTGCAACTCCTTCGATCATGTTATCGAGGAATGTCTAGCATTTATAGCTAAGCTTCAAGAAAGACGAGGACCTCAGAAGAACCCGCAAGTGCAAATGATATACATTGAAAGTCATGAAGAAGACCCTAGAGTTGTTGTTATCACTAGAGGAGGTGTTGTTACAGGAGAAGACAAAATGACCTTAGGAAAGAATACAAAAGACTCAGGAGTCAGGAAAGCTACAGAGAAGACCTAAACTTTTGATGCAAAGAAAGAAAGACAAATATTTGAGGAGGCAAGAAAATAGTTCAAAGTAGACCAAGGCTCTTCATCAAAGACACGGCCAGAAGTAAGAGAATATGGAATTCCTCTGGCATTCGATCAGTTTTCTTCGCCAAAGGAAGGAAAAGAGGTAAGCAAGATCATGGAAATTTTATATACTTGCATTAAGTTGATTCAGGATGAAAGCATTGTACAAGAGCTACAAAGTTTAATCAGACAGTATGAGCTAGGAAAGATAGACCCCTTGCTGAACATGGTAGTACACCAAATCACTAAAAAGAGGAGGAAAAATAAGGAACTACACTTGAATTCTCATATTGGAGTGTATGATATAGACTATGTGGTCCTCGACTTAGGGTCAAATGTCAATGTCATGACGAAGCAAACCTGGAAACTGATGGGAAAAACGAAGTTGATATATTCCCCTATCAGGATTAGGATGGCTAACCAGCAAGAAGTAAGCCCCTTTGGCAGATTGGAACATGTCCCTATGGACATCGACGGAGTAAGGATGTTTGCATATTTTGAGGTAATTGAGATAGTTGATGATAGTTTCCCTTACACTACGTTGTTAGGAATTGATTGGGCTTTCAATAATTCTATTGTGGTTGATTTAAAGAAAATATGTATGACGTTTGAAAGAGATGGCCTTAGGTTCATTGCACCCTTATATCCAGATGAAGGTCAATGATACACAGATCCCATCAGAGAAGAATACCGCGCATATGAACTGGAAAACATATACAAATTAACAGCCATACAACAGGATTACATTATTCCTACAATAGATGGAAACCTAAGCTAGCGAAGTGAAAATGCATGTTCATCATATTCAGAAGAAGCACTGGATAACTGGCAGAACAAAATGTATGAAGTATCTAGAAGGAGATGTGCTAGATTAACCAGAGAAGTTTGCTGGATTGACACAACAGTAAGTAAATTGCCCAATTTTGGTGGTCTGAATCCGTTAGAAGCCTTCTTAGCGGACTTTGAAGCAAGTGTACCAACACAATAGATATTGTTGGAAATGGATGAGGCCATGAAAGCCACACTAGGAAGATGGTGGGGGACACACAAAAACAACATTACAGAATGGGTACAATGCCGTACCTTGATGACAACGCAGTTCTCAACACAAGTGGAAGGATGCGAAGTTCGGTACACAGGTCGAAGCTGCCCAAAGGACCATGTGCAAAGTTGCGAAGAGGCCTGGAACAAAATTCCTCAAGAGAAATGGGTGCACAAGTTCATTAACACACTAGACACAACCCCTATCAATTGGTACCTTCAAGCAGAGCTGCGCCTCATCACTATAGATTAGGAAGGTATGACTCAGAATTTTGTGACTACCTTTTTATTCAAAAGCCAATATCCTACAATATATCAAGCATTACAGATTGTAAGACATAAAGTATTTGAGGAGGCCTCTAGCCCCCCTTTGGAGCAAGAAGAGGACGAATGAATTGCACCTCTCTAGAAACTGCAAGGCTATTACAACATCAATGCCAATGAAGACGATGATCCTAGGAAGGTGAACATCACATAAACATAAGGCCAAAGAGATGTGGATGGACCAGGAGTTGAGCTACCATTTATTGGACAACCAATCAAGATCAAGCAATTCAATATTGGAACAGAGAAGACATCGAAGCTTGCAAATGTTTGAGATTATTGGGATACTGCCACTATTGACAAGATTATAGAATTACTGCATGAATATCAGGAGTTGTTTCCAACCAAGTTCACTGATATGAAGGGAATTAAAGGGCCTATGGAGAGATGAGGATCCCTTTGAAGCTAGATGAAAGACCAGTCAAATAGAGACCCTACATATTGAACCCTAAATATAAGGAGAAAGTGAAGATTGAGCTCGACAGAAAGCTGGAAGCAGGGATTATAGAACCTGTTGAAGAATCAGAATGGATTAGCCCTATGGTGGTACAAGACAAGAAGACATGAGAGATCCGGATCTGTGTAGATATCAGGAAGCTGAATGATGCCTGCTTGCATGACCCCTTCCCTACACCATTCACTGACAAAGTGTTAGATAATGTGGGAGGCCAGGAGGTATATTCTTTTACAGATGGATTTTCAGGATACCATCAGATCTGGATTGCCAAGGAAGCTCGCCATAAGACCACATTTGCAACAGAATGGGGATCCTACTAGTATACAGTGATTCCATTTGGATTGAATAATTCCCCAACCATATTTTCTAGGGTGGTGGTTGAAGCATTCAAGGAGTTTCTGCATAAATTTCTATAAGTATATTTTGATGATCGAACTATTTTTAGTTTATTGAAAAATCATATTGAATGTCTAAGGCTAATGTTGGACAAATGTAGGCAGTGTCAAATTGCCTTGAATCTGAAGAAATGCATCTTATTCTCACCATTTGGAGTGATGTTAGGTCATATTGTATGCAAGCAGGGATTGCTGGTTCTGGTAGAACCATCTAAAATTGATATTATAGTTGATCTACCCCCTCCTACTTCAGTCAAACAGCTGCGCACTGCGCTGGGACATACTGGATATTACATGAAGTTCATTAAAGGATATGCCCAGATTACAACACCCATGGAGAATCTTTTGAAGAAAGATAGTCAGTTTATTTGGATAGTAGAGTGCCAACAGAGCTTCGACACACAGAAAATGAAAATGGTTACTGTGCTTATTCTGGTCTTCCCAGATTGGAGCAAGGAGTTTCATGTGCATGTCGATGCGTCTTCTATTGTATTAGGAGTAGTGTTAGCACAACCTAGGGAAGGAGATATTCACCATCCATTAGCCTTTTCCATAAGGAAGCTATCAACTGCTGAGATAAATTACACCACTACTGAGCGAGAGGGGTTAGCCATGGTGTATGCACTGCAGAAATTTTTCCACTGCTTGTTGGGAGGACACTTTAAAATGTTTATTGATCACTCTATGCTAAAATACCTAGTCAAAAAGCCAGTGTTGGGGGGGAGAATATGCAGATGGATTCTGCTATTTCAGGAATATGACTTTGAGATCGTAGTAAAGCCAGGAAGAATGAACAAAGGTCCTAACCACTTGTCAAGGTTGGAACATGGCGAAGAGCCGATCAGTTTGGAGGATGCACTTCCAGATGCATAGTTACTGGCCATTAGAAATATTGATGACCACTTCGCAGAAATAATCCAGTTCCTATCAACAAGAATGGCACCTAGAAATTATACAATTCCACAGAAGAAACAACTAGTAGTGCGCGCTGGAGACTTTTCACTTATAGCTGGACAACTATACAAGATAAAACCTGATGAAATATTGAGAAGATGTGTTATGGAGGAAAAACGACCATTGATCCTCATAGAAGCTCATGAAGGCATTGCAGGAGGACATTACATAGGAAAAACAACTGCGTAGAAGGTTCTTAGAGATGGCCTTTGGTGGCCTACCTTACACAGAGATGCTAAAGACTATTACAAAGCCTGCAATGTATGCCAAAGAGTTGGGAAACCGTCCAGAAGAGATGAAATGCCATTAGAACCACAACTGACACTACAAGCATTTGAGAAATGGGCCATTGACTTCGTGGGACCTATAAACCCACTAGGAAAGCGCATAGGAGTAAGGTACATAATCACTGAGACAAAGTACTTAACTAGATGGGTCGAAGCAAGAGAATTTAAGGACTGTAGTGCAACTACAACTGCGTGCTTCATATTTGATGACATCATAACTAGGTTTGGATGCCCAAAGATCCTTATGAGTGATCAAGGCACACATTTCATCAATAAGACAATTGAAGTCCTGACTGAGGAATTTGAAGTTCATCATTAGAAGAGCACACCTTACCATCCACAAGCAAATGGGATAGTTGAAGCATTCAACAAGATCTTGGAGACAACGCTGACAAAGATTTTAAATGTGAATAGGGACGACTGGGATTTAAGAGTACCAGCAGTACTATGGGCCTGTAGAACCACTTGCAAGAAGATGACAATGCAGAGTCCTTTTAAGTTGGTGTATGGTGTCAAAGCCATTGTGCCAATGGAATATTTGGTACCAAGCCTAAGAATTGTTGCCTTTATAGAAATGGATGATGCTGGCATTGTTCAAGAGAGGTTTGCGCAGTTGGTTGAACTTGAAGAAGACAGGTTTATTGTAGGATTCCATCAACAAGTACAGAAAGAAAGAGAGAAGGCCTATCATGACAGACACATCAAGAAGAAGGCATTTAAACAAGGTGATCTAGTACTGGTATATGACAGTAAGTTCATAAAACATCCTGGGAAGTTTAGAATGCATTGGCTCGGGCCATATGAGATTGCCTATGTTACAGAAGGAGGATTTGCGCAGTTGAAGACTTTGAGGGGAGAATGGAAAGAAGTATTAGTGAATGGGAGCCGGTTGAAATTGTACTATGATGACCAGCTACCCCACAACTCTAAGTAAAAGCATAAGGAAAAGGGTCCAAGTACCAGGTGCAGTTGAAACTGGGTACCAGATACAAAAAAGACAGTCCACACAAGGAAGGAAGGGAGGCATAGAGTAGAAAGCAAAGGCTGCCCTACGTAGTCTGGAGTCGAAGTAAACCAAAAGGATCAGATATGAAGTGCCTCAGGACGAGTCACAGGTGAGTGTTGGGGGCTTGTTGGCCCTTGGTTATGAAAGTAAGAGAAGATCAAGGTAGAAAAGGCAAAATGTGAACTGCATGGAAGACACAATGACTGTTATTAGGTCGAAGTGAGCAAAAGAGCAGAAAATACAGAGCAAAGTAAGAGAAAGAAAGCCGTTGAAAGAGAATATCGAGGACGACAGATCATCAAGAAAGAAGGATCGTGGACAACTCAGCAAGCGGAAAAATCCACCGTTGGATGATTTGAAGCACTAGGCGAGAAGGAAGGAAAGATAGGCTGGCAAAGCCCTGAAAATGTGGGTCAAGTTGACCTAGGGTTTTGGTATCTAGGGTTTGTGACACTTAGGTCTCAGCCTAAGGAAGTCAGTGAGCTATTATATTGTATAAATAAAGGTCAATTGGACCTGGGTTGGGTTGCTATTGTTAGTATTGTTGTTGTTGTGTTATTGTGAGTTTTTGGTTGTTGTTGATTGAGAGAGAGAGAAGTGTTGAGTATGAGAGCCTTCTACATTATAAGATCTTCAACTGGGTGTGAAGACCATCCCTGCAACTAGGTGTGTAGGGAGGGGAGAGATAAAGAGGAGAAGAGAGAAGATTTGCTAGCTAAGAGCACAGACAAGAACTGTATGCTTCATCTTAATACATTACAAATCACAGTTCTGTGGACATAGCCTTAGAGAGAGGGTGAACCACATATATCTTGTTGTGTGTGATTGATGCTTTGTTCTTTGTCATTTAATATGATGTTATGATGATAATGTGTTAGATCTGAGATATAACTTGTGCAATAGATTATAAGAGGATAAATAATACTAGATTGTTGTGTGTTGGTTCATGTGAATCCACTTTGCATTCCTTATGGTTGTAGACATCTCTATCCTGCAACCCCCTGATAGCTAATTTGGGTGAGACTACATCTACCTCACAGGTGTTACCGAAAGGGCCGATAGTTAGGGCTTGTTGGTGCATTGTTGGAGCTGAACCCTGGGTCTGCCCCTGTTCCAACACTCCTTTAGTAGCTGTAGCACCGTGTCAACATGTCGAACATGATCTTCCCAAGACCTGCTATAGATTAGTGTATCATCAAAAAATACTAACACAAATTTTCAAAGGAAGATCTTAAAAATGGAATTCATCAACCCTTGGAATGTGTAAGGTGCATTCATAAGGCCAAAAGGCATGAGAAAAAATTAATAATGGCCTTCATGAGTCCTGAATGTTGTTTTTGGGATATCTTCTTCCTTCATTCTAATCCGATGATACTCTGAACATAGATCCAACTTTGTGAAGTAGATCGTTCCATGTAGCTCATCTAACAATTCATCAATGACATGAATGGGAAACATATCTTTAATGGTGATCTTGTTGAGCTCTCTATAATCTGGACACATATGCCATGAGCCCTCTTTATTGAGTACCATTACCACCAGTGCAAAGTAATAACTTTATCTAGGTCTAATAATTCCATCCTCTAACATTTATTCAACCATACACTCAATTTCACTCTTCTGGGCATAAGGTTATATGTAAGGCCTGATGTTAGGAGGAACACTCCCAGGAATTAAGTGAATAGCATGATAATGATCGCNTCTTCAAATACTTTGGAATGCTTATCAATGATCCCTTGGAGATCTAGGGGAATAGATGGATTAGATGTTTTAACATCTAGTAAGCATAGTTGTACAATTACACCCTGATGTCATTTTTTCAATAATTTTGTCATGTCATTAGAGCTAAACACCTTACTAGGTTTCCCTGTGATACCTCTTAACTCAAATTCATTTCCTTCCAATGAAATTTTTATGAAAAGTTCTTGAAAATTAAAATCCATTATTCCCAATGATTGTAACCATTGGACCCCTAGTACGACATCAACACCACCCATGAGTATAGAAATAATTGGACTATTCATTACATATTCCCCCATAGTAAGATTGATCTTATGGCATTTTCCCAAGAAATTGATAGTTCCTCCATTTACAATCATTACTTGGAATTCTGGCGCTCGATATATAAAACAATTAAGAGCTTTGGCTAATTTATAGTGAATGAAATTATGAGTACTATCAAAATCAATTAGCACTATTACCTTTTTATTTTTGATATATCTGTTATCACTTGGTATTTTCTTTGTTCTATATCAAAGAAACCCCAAGGTAACTATTTCAAACAACTTTAGATTGTATTCTGACCTATACAATCAAAGAGGGCTCTCTCAAAATCCAAAATGCGTTCATACTCAAGAAATATACAACAATAACACTCAGAGTTCAGATTCTGACATAATATAGGTTTGTTTTTGTTTTAAAAGAGTTGGTAAGAAAATATAGAGAAGGAAACCATTGGGCAATGGAGTCAAGGGCAAAGCTTAAAGATATTGAGTTAATGGCTGGTTAGTGTACTTTCTGAAAACATAGGCAAGGTAAGTGATGGTTTTAAGCAAATAACAAGTATTGAGATAGCAGTAGAAAACAGAAAGGATATCCCATCACACTGAGAGAATATAGAAAAGGATGAGCTCTCAATGTAACTTTAGATGAAATATAGAAAGATTGATTACTATGAGCAGTGTTGATTAAGGTTGGTTTTCATTGATGTCAACCCTTGAAGAAAGACCCGTAGCACAAAGGTTTGGGTAATGGTGTTGGCAAATTCAGTGGACAGAATGCAGTAGATGCAGATGCTTGTCATTGATGACAACAGTGAGGATGGAAGAATGAGAGATTTGAAGAGGATGGAAGATGGTGACTGTCGGATCCCATCCAAATTTCCCGAAAGACTCATAGTCGTCAGATCTGCAGAAGCTGCGCAGAAGTTAAGCGCAGGGGTTAAGTCCTACTGAGTAGTGATCACCGTAGGGACATGCGACAGACATCTGGAGGAGAGTCGGAGGTCAGTTCATTGGAAAATCGGAGTTTCCGTGGACATGGAACTCTTGTATATTGGAATCGCAACCCGCGATTTCCCGATAGGAGGTTTGAACCGCCCATTTGTGAGAACACGTGGCAGGAGATCCGGACAAGTCGGTATTCGGCGTTTCGGAGTTCTCAGTGACGAGAGACTCACAACCGCAGGAATCGCGATATCCCGATACGCGATTTCCCGATGGAGATAAGCACCTAGTGGGGTCCAAGTGACAGCACAGAGGACAGGTGGCATCGGAGTTTCGGGGATTGGGAGTTCATAGTGCAAAGAACACAATGCAACAAAAACCCCGATTTCGCGATATGCGAAATCCCAATTGAATCAGAACCGTCAGATCAAAATGTGATCTAGACCGTTGATCCAACACACGTCAAACATATCACGTCAGCAAACTGACACGTGGCACAACCAGGGAGTGACAAGTGTCAGACTGATTCAAGAAATTGAGGCACATGTGGGTAATGAATCAAGGTGACACGTGGCAGAAGTAAACACGTGTCAAACCATGTGTGACGTCAGTAGAGGCATCGGCGATCGGAACTTTGATATGTCAAGAACACACTGCAATAGAAACTCCGAG
>JASDQU010405571.1:0-10663 GCA_032191745.1 Picea mariana
AAACAAGAGCATGAATAGACAATGTTATTCATACTATTTTATGAGGACAAACCGTGGTTTCTACATCTTTCCATCCTCTGGACCAACATTTAAACACCACCCACTAATAAATGTGAAACATATTTACAACTCAAACTCTTTTCTTTCATCATATTTTCTAATTGCTTAAGCATAATTTATTTTGGCTTCATAATATATTCAATGTCTAGATACTTGTAGTCCTTGTTAAGGAAAAAACACAAATCAGGGTCTCCCTCTACACATTGAAGGAAGGGAAGCGATATTTCATCTTCCGTAGTAAGGGTTGAAACGAAAGGAAAGAGGCACAAAAACAACAGTACGTATCCCGAAAACGAAAGGAAAGAAGAAGGTTTTTTTTTGTGAAGCATAGTTTATTTTGGCTTCATAATATATTCAATGCCTAGATACTTGTAGTCCTTGTTAACAAAAATGGCTTCCAAGGGGTGTTTCAAAAAAAACACCATCAAAAACAAAAAGGACAACATAAAAAAATGGTTTTTTCTGTCTGTTCCCATTTATGGATGGGAAACCCTTTTTCCTAAAGCTGCCAAATGTTCAAATGAGCTATACAAATGGAAATTTCTTAGTTAATTTGTCAACCAAGATTCCACTAAATTTCTAATATCAAGTTTGGAGGAATCAAAACTTACAGAGAATAATTTGATTAAAAAAAATCAATGGAAACGATCTACATTGATGTTGCTCAAACAAAGGGGCATAATTAGAAGAGAATGCAAAATAGACATTCTACAACAACAAATGCACAGACACGCATAATAAGAATTAGCGTGAAAAAGAAACTCATAAACACAGACCATTTCTAACTAAAAAGGAAATCAATAACTTAGGCAGACTTTTGTGTAGTAAACCAAAAGAAAAGGTTTAAACAAATAATAACAGGAAATACAAAAGTTAAAGAAAACCGTGCAATTTACTCAATCAATCTAAAGGTTCTGCAGAGCAAGAAAAGGGTGAAGACAAATCATGGGAAATAGAAACAGAGAAAAATTAGGCGCACAATTTCTTGAATTTGTTGTGTGTGAATTACATGGTTCTGTAGGCTATTGATGAGCATTGCATTTAAAAAAGAAGTTGAAACTGACAAACTAATCTTCTAAGTTTAACTTCCATAAATAAATGAATGGTTCCTTGAGTAAACATACATTTCAATATTCTGCAAAATTTCTAGCTATTAAAAAGAATTGCAGAAAAAAGGAAGCATAAACTCAGTAGAAATCTCTCTATTATTATTGCGGAAATAAAATACAAGACATACACAGATAAAAATTAGAGAATGCAACTTTAAAAAGAAACAAATAAAAAAGAACTTTATATCACACACATCCAAGAAGGGACAACTTCAATATCTAAGCATGCACAAGCTCAATCACTGCCGTAAAGAACTTATAAATACTCTCTAAAATTCCCGTCGACTGCCTTGAGACAACTTGCTTGCATCACAAGCAAACAAAATACAAGACATATAAACCTAGGAAATTTATAAACCTAATATACAAGACATGCACATAAAGATATTAGAGAATGCAACTTTAAATCAAAAGAAAACATAAAGATATTAGAGAATGCAACTTTAAATCAAAAGAAAAAAGAACTGCATCTCACACACATCGAACACATCCAAGCAAGCACAGGCTCAATCAGTACCAGGCAGGCACAGGCACAACTTCAAGATCCAAGCAGGCACAGGCTCAATCAGTACCGGAAAGAACTTATAAATACTCTCTAAAAATCTCGCCCGTTGCCTCGAGACAACTTGCATCACACGCAAAAAAGCCAGTCATTGACCGCTACCTTATTTTTGCTTTTGCATTTCTGTACTTTAACAGAAAAGCATGCCTGCAAAAAACAGTTTCTGATGCATCCATTTCCAAATTATTTGAATCTCAAACTCTTTTTTAAAAAATAAAATGTTAATATTGTATAATTTAAATATATTAAATTTGTTTGTTATTAAAAGATATAATTTAATAATCTAAAATTATAATTTTAATAAAATTTGTTTCATAATATTTATTTATTATATGATAATATATAGAAATTAAAAAAAAAAAATACCATGCTTATTTATAATAGTTAATTACAATAAATTCTTGGAATACTAACACTAATTCTTGAAATAAATTTATTTTTGTTTATATTGACTTCAACGCTAACATTATCAAAATCCTTAAAATAATAAAACTTTAATTTAATTCAATATTTAAGCACCATGACAACTTTACAACTTAAACTCTTAAAAGGGAAGCCATTTCATCTAAAATACCATAATTGATTGTATTAAATAAAATGTATAATTACATTTTTATGAATTCTACATTCTTATAAGGTATTTAAACCTAAGGCATCTTTTAAGAAGATAACATCTTTACAAATTGTTTAAGATATCATCTTTACTAATTTGTGTTGGAATGTGAAGCCTTGAAAAAAAATTACGGGGAAGGCGTTTTTTAAGGTAAGGTTCCTCTCCTCCCTTCATCTGTCGATGGCAAATCAAAAATCGCCATCTGTCCTTTAACTCTTAACAAATCTTCTTCCTCCATGCGTCACCCCACTCACCGACTCCAAAACTCCAAACTATCCACACGTCTCCCCTCACTGGCCGACTCCAAACTGTTGAATAGGCGGTGGCTTCCAAGTTTCTTCCCATTGGCTTTAGCCCCGCATTCGCTCCAAAACATTCATTTGTTCGACGTTTCCTTTTCCCTGATTAGGCTGTGAGAAATAAGAAACCCTAGCCCTTGACCTTGACCCTCTATCAGATAAAATATGCGGGGCAAACAAACACGGTGAGGCTACTCTCACTTCTTGATATTAAACGAAGACGGATTACATCCTTATATAGGAAAAGACTCTCCCGAGTCGGCTACATGCAAACCAAAAGACAACCAGAGAACTGACTCTTAACTAAGCTAATTGGCGCTTACAACACGCGCTTATTACTGAAGCTAATCAACTAGTTAACATCTCCATTAACATCTCCATTATTTCCATAGTGTTCTAGAGCCTTGCGGTCTTCGGCTTATTAAGGGATAGAGAGATGCTTTGTTCGGGAGTTGTTTTAAGTTGGCCTTTGGGATTCTTGTGCTCTCGACCCACTTGGTATAATTATTTTGAATCGAATTGGTTTCCTTTCGGAGTCCGTATTTGGGATTTTAATCGGTTACCAGAAAATTTAAAAGATCCCATATTGATAGAGATGGCGTTCCAAGTATTTATTTCGTTTTAAAAATTCCTATTATCTCATCCATAGCAATCAAGGTTTGCTTGATATGTTCTTCTATGTGGAGTTTTTGTTTGAATTCGCTCATTCTTTCATTGAGAATGAAGCTCTTCCAACAATTTTGTGTTTCTTTCATTGAGCACCCAAATATTTGGGATACATGGGTTTTGCCTAGGATCTATATGAACATGTTCTTACCCTACTGATGAGATTGGAATTGTATTAGGATTTGTAGTTGGATTTGAATGATTGCAAAACCCATATTATCATGAACACCCAATTCTATGTGGAGTTTTTGTTTGAATTCGCTCATTCTTTCATTGAGAATGAAGCTCTACCAACAATTTTGTGTTTCTTTCATTGAGCACCCAAATATTTGGGATACATGGGTTTTGCCTAGGATCTATATGAACAGGTTCTTACCCTACTGATGAGATTGGAATTGTATTTGGATTTGTAGTTGGATTTGAATGATTGCAAAACCCATATTATCATGAACACCCAATTCTATTGTGTTTCTTTCATGAGTTTTTCCTGTACCTTATATTGTTTTGCAATTTGGGTTTGCCACAAAGTAGTTTGATTTTTACTATACATAGATCTAAACATGCACCTAATTGAGGCTTGTAGTGTATTTTTAAGTCTGAGACAATTTAGGCTTCATGTTTAGTTAAGTCTTAGAGCCCAACCAGGCCCTCTAATTTAGTTAACATTTTCAATTCAATAGAGTGGAGTCCTTGGTCATGGTGAACTCCATCAATGATATCTATTATATCACATCTTACATGGGTATTTAATCAATTGCAAAATTATCCCCGTCACATTCCTACAATGTCTCAATGAAAATAGGTGGCAAGGTTGTTTTGACATTTTGGCTTGCATTTTTGTGATGCAAAAAGAGCCTTGTTCCCTTTCTTTCACTTCTATTCTCTTCCAAATCTTTCTAAAAGTCCAGAGGGATACCAGAAATGATGTGTTTAGATGACATTGAAATCTTATAGTTCCAGTTGTCAAAACCCCATATATATGGTGCCACACATACGTTAATTTATATAGAGGTCAGGTACTTACGTTAATTTATATATAGTTCGAGCACTTGGGTGATTTTTTAATTAGAGTAACACTCATGTTTAGAGATTTACATGGTTCTGTGAGGACTCTTATAGAGTACAAAGGACATAGTGTGTTAGCCTTTATCTATCTGTGAGATGTTTCAATTTCCACAGAAAATCCTCAGCTCCAAATCATCCCACATTGCCAGCTCCAGAGTCTAGGCTAATCACATCTTTCAACATTTCTCACATCTTCCCACATTGCCAGCTCTAGGCTAATCACCTTCACCTTGTGCTTTATGAAACTCTAAGATCCAAATCTTCCCACATTGCAGTGTCTCCTGATTGAATGAACCGTTCAGGTCCCCGTCTGCGTTGCTCCATAAGGGTACTCCGCCAAAAACGACGACAACAAAGACGACGCCATGAATGCCTCCACCATGTCTACTCCGCCTCCTCCTGCTTTGTTGCCCATGCTCCCATGCTCCCATGCGCGGTTTCCAATTCTGAAAACCTAGTCTCTCCTTCAAACCTCTTTGCCCTTTCGATCTCGTCAACGAAAAATAGAGGATTTTTCAACCCAAATCAAGTGAATTCTCCACGTCCCACCTGTTGAAAACCCAGATCACCCACCTGTTAAAATTCTAGATTTCTTCAGACTCGCGTTGTGTCTAGAACTCGTGTCCTTCGGGCTCCCATTTCGGTGCTTTTTTATCTCGATTTTCCCTCTCATTTCATTTTGTTCTGCCACTTATTGGAATTCTGTGTGTGGATCACATGTCGTGTGATCCGTACCCGCATGCATAATTGCTCCCAAATTTCATTTCACCCTCCCTTGCAGGTACCTTATACTCCATGTCCGCGTTGTTAAATGAAAAATAAAGCTTAAAGCAAAAAGTCAAAAAAAAAAATTTGGCCCACGTGCTGTTAAAACGTCGCTCCATATACTAATTTGCTTTCATCCACTAAAATATGTATTAACATAGGTATAGGCTTTGAATTATCTATACGCTTCTCGTTTCGTCTAAATTTAATATAATAAATCTTATTTTAAAACTTTAATGCAACAGAAAATGCAAAGAATGCAATGTGGATAGCAAGGAATTAAATATACTCTCCAACATTCCATAAATTTTGAAGTTAAAGATTACAAACAATCTCCTAAAATTATACCCTATGGATAGCATAGCAAGGAATTCAAACATTCCATAAAATTTGAAATTAAAGATTCCATAGCATATGACGAAACAAACCAAATATTCTCTACTACATATAATCTTTTTGTATTTATACTTACCTAACACCACTCCTAGCGTCATCTAACATTGTCATAAAGTTAACAAAAAATATAACCGTGAAATTTTGTAACTGGTAAATTGGTTTTGAAATTCCAACCTTGGTCACTAATCTCATTTTCCCATCTACTCACAACACAATAATTTGTGTTGGAATGTGAATCCCTCAAAAATAATTACCTCGAAGGAATTTTTTAAGGGGAGGTTCCTCTCCTCCCTTCCTCGAAGGAATTTTTTAAGGGGAGGTTCCTCTCCTCCCTTCGTCGTCTGTCGATGGAAAATCAGAAATTGTCATATGTTCTTTAACTCTTAACAAATATTCTTCCTCCAAGCATCACCCCACTCACCAACTCCAAAATTCCAAACTATCCATGCATCTCCCCTCACATGTTGACTCCAAATTGTTGAATAGGCAGTGGCTTCCCAGTTTCTTCCCACTAGCTTTAGCCCTGCATTTGCTCTGCAACATTCATTTGTTCGGCGTTTACTTTTCCCGGATCAGGTTGCGAGAAATAAGAAACCTTGGCCCTTGACCTCGACCCTCAACCCTTGATCTCAACAAAAACAGAGGCATCAAACTATATCTCTACCTCACTTAACGCTACAGAACATTTGTCTCCTACTGGGTGGGCTAGAAAGAAATCCTTCAAAATCGAGGATTCGGTGATGATCAGGTTACACAAGTAGTGTGTTACACAACACCAATTGTGCCCCTAAATTGAAATCTAGGCCCCTTTGGTGATTGAATTGCAGGCACCTCATCGTAAGTGCGCTAATGTTATGCAAAGGAAAAAAATTCTAAACTGTGAATGCGTTACAGAACTGTGAATGTGCTACATAAAGGGATAACATTTGATGGAGTCTAGGGGAGAACCCCGAACCCCCAGCCTTACATAAGCCAAGCCTTCTGAGAAGATTACTCAGTTATGACCAAAAGTTGCATAAAACCTTAATATCGATGATTTGGCAATGATTTGGTAGTGCATTACACCACCAATTGTGCCCCTAAAAAGAGATCTAGGCCCCTGTTGTGATGGAATTGTAGACAGCTAATTGTAACCTCGGAAATTGGTGATTTGGGAGGTTAATGGATTAAAGGGCTGGAAGTGAAGTTGTGAGTGCTCTGAATTGAAATTTTTGCAGGGCTAGTCACTTTCTTTGAAAGATTGAGGATTGGCTATGGTAGTTAGGCGTGTAAGAGGTGTTAGCTATCAAACTATGAAATTGGGCTAAAAAGAGGAATAAAGGACGAGCCATTCACTTCACTCAACAAACATCTGGCTCAGGACCTTATGTAAGAGTTGTGACCAGCAATGTATTTAGGGCTCACTCGTTGTGGGCTATACGAGGATAAAGGACAGACCACTCGCTTCAAACCTTATAACTTTGGTTATCAGGCTTCAACGTCACCCTGTAACTTTGGTTAATGTGCCTCAATGTCACCATTTGAGAAGTCGAGGAGGTCGTCTATGTGGAACTGTTACTATGCAATTTCTCCATTTGAGAAGTCGAGGAGGTCATGAATTTGGAACGATTACTGTGTAATTTCTCCATATGAGAAGTGGAGCAGGTAATCTGCAAGGTTACTGTGCAATTTTGCAAGCTTATGAATGGCAATCCTCCCTTCATCGTCTATCGATGGCAAATCAGAAATTGCCATCTGTCCTTTAACTCTTAACAAATCTTCTTCCTCCAAGCATCACCCCACTCACCAACTCCAAAACTCCAAACTATCCACGCGTCTCCCCTCACATGCCGACTCCAAATTGTTGAATATGCGGTGGCTTCCAAGTTTCTTCCCACTGGCTTTAGCTTTGCATTCACTCCACAACATTCATTTGTTCAGCATTTACTTTTCCCTGATCAGGCTACAAGAAATAAGAAACTTTGGCCCTTGACCTCGACCCTCAACCCTCGATCTCAACAAAAACAAAGGCATCAAATTATATCTCGACATCACTTAACACTACGGAACATTTGTCTCCTATTGAGTGGATTGGAAAGAAAGCCTTCAGAATCAAGGATTTGATAATGATCAGGTTACACAAGTAGTGCGTTCCACAACACCAATTGTGCTACTAAATTGAGATCTAGGCCCCTTTGGTGATTGAATTGTAGGCACCTCATCGTAAGTGCATTAATGTTATGCAAAGGAGAAAAAGTCAAGACTGTGAATGTGTTACATAAAGGGATAACATTTGATGGAGTCTCGGGGAGAACCCCGAACTCCTTACCTTACATAAGCCAAGCCTTCTGAGATGATTACTCAGTTATGACCAAGAGCTGCATAAAACCTTAACATCGATGATTTGGCGATGATCAGGTAGTGCATTACACCACCAATTGTGCCCCTAAAAAGAGATCTAGGCCCCTGTTGTGATGGAATTGTAGGCGCCTAATTGTAACTTGGGAAATTGGTGATTTGGGAGGTTAATGGATTAGAGGGTTGGAAGTGAAGTTGTGAGTGCTCTGAATTGAGATTTTGCAGGGCTAGTCACTTTCTTTGAAAGATTGAGGATTGGATATGGTAGTTGGGCGTGTAAGAGGTGTTAGTTATCGAACTATGAAGTTGGGATAAAATGAGGAATAAAGGACAGGCCACTCACTTCGCTCAACAAACATCTGGCCCGCGACCTTATGTAAGAGTTGTGACCAGTAATGTATTTAGGGCTCACTGGTTGTGGCCTATACGAGGAAAAAGGACAGACCACTCGATTCAAACCTTATAACTTTGGTTATGGGTCTTCAATGTCACCCTATAACTTTGGTTACCGAGCTTCAATGTCACCATTTGAGAAGTCAAGGAGGTCGTCTATGTGGAACTGTTACTATGCAATTTCTCCATTTGAGAAGTCCAGGAGGTCATGAATTTTGAACGATTACTGTGTAATTTCTCCATTTGAGAAGTGGAGGAGGTTGTCTGCAAGGTTACTGTGCAATTTTGCAAGCTTATGAATGACAATCCATGCATTATCATTGCTTCTTGCCACTCCATTTAACGACACCGGACAGGTGCATTTCTCTCCAGTATTGGGGCAACTACCATAGGGGTCGCAGTAATTGGGAAGTCGACATATATCATTGAAGAAATTGACGAAGAAATCTTTCTCAATAATCAATCTCGATGACATCTAAAAATAAAACTTTATGTTCCCACCGGGCTCCATTCTGATATACCGGAAGCAGTCGCTGGAATTTGAGGAAACTATGATAGAGAACCCAGATGGATTGCCTCCTGTTTCTCTCTTTGGAGATAGAGAACCCAGATGGGTTCGATTAGATGGCCAGGGATTAATCTGGGGCCTATAAGGTTCTAGTTAGAAGATTTTGATCTGGGTCATTGAGATACTAAGCCAAAAGGTCGATTCTCATCCTCTCTAAACGACAAAAATTGCTTATGAATTTATTCACATGGGTTTATTCACGATATATTTCTAAGTATGTATAATTATGCATTTGTTTATGTTAATTTCATTAAGTAATGAAGATGATGATGGATGTTGTGTTAATGAAGATGATGATGAATTTGTATAATGATGGTTGTTGTCCTTTTCAATCTATTTTGCAGTAGACTCATATTCAAAAAATTCCCCTGGTTTTACTGAGTGATTTTTTGATCAGGGGATCAAATTTTGCTCAATTTTCAAAGTGCTTGGAATGCGACGAAAACAGTGCCATTGCATCTGTCTCGTCTTCCTGATTATGGCGGTATATTTACTTNTATTGGTTGGTGGTTGTCCAATCGGGTGGTGACATGTGTCATTTATAGCCAATAATGTGCGGATAAGTGGCCCAACCCATTGGCGCCACGTGTCCCTTTATTTTTATTTAAATTAGTTATGTAAAATTATATGGGGAGTCCGCGGGGTTCGACCCCTAGACCTCCCCCAACACCAATGCCTTTGTAACACTCCGCTAGCCAACATTCCCGCCAATGTTCCTTGTTTCATATTCCAACGCACTTACATTTAAAGTTGTGTGTTGTATTATTTTGAAAAGGGGGCGAGTCGGGGCTTAGCCCCGACCCATATTACATGCCATACGTATAAACCATATGTTATATATAACATGCGCGCGGTGTATTGAACCAAAGTTTATGCATTGTATTGTGTATCAAATGTTTGCGCGCGGGTTGTAACATAAAACCATAACATGTGACCATGTTAAATGTTGCGTGCAGTTTGGAGCGCGAGTTGGTTATATGGTTTTTACAACAGGTTTAACCACTTTGTAACCAAACGCGTAGTCCTATGGACATATGACCAAGTGCCGAGGCGGTTAGGGGCTGGAGGTGCCTTAACCGTCCTATGGTTTGCACCGTTAGCGCGGTTGCGCCCGGTGCCAACTTTTTACGCTTAAATGAGCGTGTGAGCCAGGTTTGTTGTGCAAGGGTGCGATTTGTAGAACCAGAGACAACAAAGTTGAAGAGGGAGACTTCAAGGAGGCTATCTTCTTCATTTTTCGACCGATTGAGGTGCCGAAAGAGCCCAAACAGGGGTTTTGGGACGCTGCGGAGCCATTGGAGCAGTCGATTTGTCATTTTGAGCATTGTAAGGCATGTTTTTGAGCACTTTGAGAAATTTAATAATAATGATCCATTGGAAGTTGGACCAGGAGATGTAGCCTGGAGAGGGGTGAACTTCTTTATCAAGTTGTTGTGTTTATGTGTTGATGTTCAATGTTTTATGTTGTTGTCTATGTGTATTTTTACATAAGTAATCCTTAATTATGTGTTGCAAATTGATCTGGTTGCTTTAAACACATAACATTTCACTTGCAATATTTATTCAAGTTTTTCAAGTCTTCTTCATTTTTAGATCAAGTTGGTATCAGAGCACTGGTTTTGAAGACTTGATTGTTTGAAAGTTTTGTTTCTGATGCTCACAAGGTTGAAACTCACAAGAGAAGAAGGTCAACTTGTGGAGCCAAGTTCTTATCCGATGAGGAGGAAGCAATTTCATTCACCGCAAGTTGTAGTGAGACATTCACCAAGCATGGCACATGTAGAAGATCATGAACGTGTTCCAGATGAAGAAGAAGACTTCAGGCAGACT
>JASDQU010405573.1:0-10663 GCA_032191745.1 Picea mariana
CAACCATGTCCTATTAATCTCTTATCTACACAGGAAATCTATGCTGAGGGTAATATGGCGACTGTCACTGAAACTATACCTATCAACATCTCCCAAAACCCTGGCATCGTGGAGAATGTCTTCGTCGGTGCAGATTGCTCCCCCAAAGAGATTCAGATTTACATGGATCTTTTCAAAGAATTCCACGATGTTTTTGCCTGGTCTTATGAGGAAATGCCAGGTATCGATCCAAAAATAGTTGAACATGAAATCACAACGTATCCTGATGCCAAGCCTGTTCGACAAAAACTTCATCCAGTCAATCCTAAGAATGTAGTAGCCATCAATATTGAGGTTGAGAAATTGCTCAAGGTAGGTTTCATTTATCCTATTCATTTGACTCAATGGGTGTCAAACCCCATGCCGGTCAATAAAAAATAAGGCACGATTCGTGTATGTACCGATTTCCATGATTTGAACAAGGCATGTCCAAAAGATAATATTCCAACACCATTCATTGACCAGATCATTGATGAATGTGCCAGTTGTGAAGCCTTTTTGTTCATGGATGGTTTTTCGGGATATAATCAAATCCAAATCAAACCTGAAGACCAACACAAAACGACATTCATTTTTCTGTGGGGTACATTCGCCTATCGTAAGATGCCTTTTGGCCTTAAAAATGCTGGAGCCACATTCCAGCGGGCCATGTCTTTTGCGTTTCATGACCTCAAACATATAGTCGAGGCCTATCTAGATGATTTAGCATCATGCTCTCACAAGCGAAAGGATCATCCTCCGCACCTCAGACTAATCTCCGAACGCTGTCGCTACTTCAGGATTCGCTTGAATCCCAACAAGTGCAGGTTCTGCGTAACGTCAGGACATTTGTTAGGTTTCATCATTTCAACAACATGGATCATGGTCGATCCTCTTAAGGTGGAGGAAATAATCCAGTTGCCCCCCCCCACGCACAATATTACAACTTCAAAGTCTACAAGGAAAGGCAAACTTCTTACGATGCTTCATCGCCAATGATGCCGAAATCACCAAGGGTTTTATGCGTTTGCTAAAGAAAGATGTTCCTTTTTTCTGGGACGAAGCCGCTCAACACTCTTTTGATGCATTAAAACATGAGCTCACAACCGCACCTCTGCTACGACCACCTAACTACAACAAAGATTTCTTATTATATCTGGGTCCCGTAGAGTCAACTATAGGCATGGTTTTAGTCCAGGAAGATGATTCGTTTTCAGAATACATGATCTATTACCTGAGCCGAGGCCTCATAGGACTGGAACTCCATTATTCCCATATTGAAAAACTTGTGTTGGCAGCAGTTCATGTTGTTCAACGGTTCCATCACTATGTTCTATTTCGCAAGACCACCGTCATTGCTGTCGTGAATCCATTCCAATACATGTTGACATGACGAGTTATAGGTAGAAAAATCAGTAGATGGATGGTCATTCTCCAAGAATTTGACTTAGACTTCATTTCAGCAAATTCTAAAAAGTCATTGGTCTTCGCAGAGCTTATTTCAGAACTTCCGGTTGAGTCAGGTGACGTTGTGCCTGAGGACTCGCCTATCCGGGGGGATATGTTTTTTATTGAATCTTCAGAATCCTGGTACGGAGATATACTTATCTATCTCCAGACTTTGAAGTGCCCCACCTCTGCTTCTCATGACGAGCGTCGGCGGATACACCATCAGGATAAGAATTATCTCATACTCAATGATACGTTGTATGAGAGAGGTGTAGATTGCATCTTGCATCGATGTGTCACTCATGAGGAGGCCTTCATAGTGCTCAACGATTGTCATACCAGAGCTTGTGGTGGTCATTTATTTGGGTTGGCAATAACCCAAAAGATTCTACGAGCAGGTTACTTCTGGCCGACACTTATCAAAGATTGTATCGAATCGGTCAAGAAGTGTCGTCCATGCCAAGTCTTCTCTCGGAAGATGAGGGCACATCCCACTCCTATGTTTCCTGTCATCACAGTTGGTCCCTTCACTAAGTGGGGGCTTGATTACACTACATGCAACCCCCCGTTAGCAAGGGGGCACTGCTATATCATTGTAGCTGTCGACTACTTCACTAAGTGGGTCGAAGCTATGCCAACGTTTAAAGATGATGGAGAGACTACAACTCTCTTTTTATT
Organism: Picea mariana; assembly: GCA_032191745.1. NCBI lineage: Eukaryota > Viridiplantae > Streptophyta > Pinopsida > Pinales > Pinaceae > Picea > Picea mariana. Next base: position 2,146 of record JASDQU010405573.1, read on the forward strand.
CAACCAGATTATAGCATGGCTCGGTGTCCCGAGAGAGATTGTCACTGACCATGGCAGTCACTTTCAGAACCAAATGATGACCGAATTAACATCAAATCTTGGGTTACGGCAGGAACATTCATCACCTTACTACCCCCTAGCCAATGGGCAGGTGGAAGCTGTAAACAAAACTCTTAAGATGATTCTACAACAAACTATCAACTCAGCCAAGTCAATTTGGCATTTGATGTTATACTCAGCATTATGGGCTTACCGAACATATGTTAATACTGCAACTGGTTTCTCACCTTTCCAACTCGTTTATGGGCTGGAGGCAGTCTTGCCCATCGAATGTCAAATCCCCTCTCTGAAATTGGCAGTACAGTTATTGCCAGACACTTCTCCACTTGAAGAACGGTTAGTACACCTTGAGCGGCTTGATGAGAAATGTCGTGATGCGGCCCTGGCCAATGAGGCTCATAAACATAAGGTGAAGTGTCAATATGATAGGTCTGTTCGTCCTCGAATTTTTTCTGAGGGCGACCTTGTCCTGGTCTATGACCAAGACAAGGACCCCCTGGGGGCAGGAAAGTTTAAACCCATGTGGTTCAGACCTTTCATTATAAAGGAGGTATTAAAAAGGGGCACTTATTGTTTGGTTGATTTTGAAGGGAATGCTTTGGCGGAGCCTAGAAATGGGCTCTAACTCAAGAAGTATTACTCATAGACAGGTCACTGTGGGTAACTTTTTGTAACATATGTATAGTCTTTGTACTATTACTTTTTCACGTTTCTTTTAAAAGTGTTATGGACGTGTCATTGATGTTATCTTTCATCAATATGGCAGATGTCAAGTGAGTCTGAGGTGTTCGTTGGGTATGCAAACGGTGCTAGTCGACACACGTGGAGGCTTGCCTCTACGGCTTGGGTAATCTTTACACCACAGGGTCAGTTGTTATCTTCCAGAGGTATATGCTTAGGTGACACCACAAATAATTTCGTCGAGTATAGTGCAGTTATTGAGTTGCTTCATGACGCCTTGTCATTGGGTATCTCTCATCTCCAGGTCTATCTCGATGCTCAACTTGTTGTGTCGCAGCGAAATAGAATATACCGGGCTCATGATCCAAATTTACACCGACGATTCCTTAGGGTACATCTCTTAGAATGCAACTTTGATTATATTACATATTTTCATGTTCCTAAAAGATTAAACCAAATTACAGATACTCTATCTAATCAAATTTTAGATTGGCATCTTGCCCACATATAAAAGAACATGGACATAAACATGTAAATACATTTTTGCACATAGAATCCATAAGACACAAAAAATATAAAAACCATATATAAACATCATAAAATACTCAGAGTACATAGGTGGACGCAAGCGCCTAAAAAATGGGAACAGTAACGAGTCACCGGGCTTATGCCCTCAAAAAATATATACAAGTAGGTGCTCCTGGCACATAAAGAGTATAAATTTGCTCAGGGCTTATGGGGCCTGTTATAATCATCTACAGCATGGTCTAAACGCCTAAACAATCGGACCCATGTTCGAGGTGCCCCCACAACATGAGGCTGCATGGATGGCGGTAGGTCCTCTATCTCTGCCATCGGGACTGTCCGAGTGAGTGCAGTGAAGTTCCGCTCAACTCATCTAAGGACCCTCTCAGCCTCTCTGGCTAGAAGGTTCCCTACTACTGCTGCTCCCCTAGCAGCGACAGCCGCAGCCTCTGGCCGTGGACGACGCCTGTTCTGTGCATAGTCGGCAGGTCACACGGGTCCCACATATGCATACAACAAACGTATCCGTAAAATACTCTGGAATACAAAAAAATGATATATATAAAAAAAAGACATAAAAATTACATATGCAAACAAAAAAACTACAAAGGTGGAGACTTACCCATCTCCCCTCGCTCCTCACCAGGAGGCACGGGTATCTCTGGATCTCTAGAGAAGTCTATTCCCGCATATGGGTAGTCCTCGATAGTAGGGATCTGTCGTGACAACCAAGCAAAGAATTCATTTTTGAAGGCCTCAACGGTCCTTCCACCACCCTGTCGCGGTAGTAACACTGCCCATCTACACACTGGAGGGAAAGAGGCCACATGTCCTTGTACTACAACCCGAGGACTGAAACACGAAACTCTCTCAAAAAAGAACGAACACAAGATAGTCCCAAACCTGAAGTTCCTCTGTGTCTGCTATCGACAATCTATAAATTTCCTCTTCATACACTCCAGCAGTGTGGTACTCCAATCAAAAATTTGTGCATTCATGCACTGGATGGCACAGTTCATCTGTGCACGTGAAGCATGATGCACTACGGCTAAGCCGGTAATCCACCTAATAAGTAACAAGATAGTCTATAGTGCTAAGTTGGTAATATTGCTAATGGGTACCTGGGAACCCGTACGTTTGGTCCCAGCCTCACAGCACTCAGCTATCAACTCCGAGATCTTGCTCGACCCCGCAGGAAAAGTCTGTAAGTTGACTGGTTCCCTTCTCCTTGAGAGGCCAGTCAAAAAGTAAATGTCCTCGGTGGTGGGCACCAATGATTTCCCCTCTAGCATAAATGCCTCTGCATGAGGATGCCAATAATCAATCAAGGCATTTAGTAGCCTTGGTTGCACGCGCATAAATGGACATAGAAAAAATTTGAGTAAACCGCATTGCATTAACACGACCACAACATTCGGATCTGCAGAAACCAACTCACTGATCGCCTCATGCTCCCTTTCCCTCCACTGGACATACATCCTACCAACACAACAAGGTAAAGGAGGGTCAATACTTCTTTTAGTATACTTTTCCATCAATAAGGGGGGGTACATGCGGGCTGTATAAGTGACAGTCGTGTGTACACACGTGCAGAATTTACTCTGCACGCGTGTACACGCGGGCTGTCTCTTGACAGCCCACGTGTACCTAGGGTCGACCTTTTTAAGGTCGACGCCCACCCAATAAATAGCTTAAACAACTAAATTGAAGTATTGAATAGATGGATAAGGGAGTTTTTACTTACTTGGTCCAAGCAGAAGTTCGTTTCGTCCACTGTAGCTCCCGGAATCACTATCTTTGGCAAAGGGGGTCTTCTGGCTCCAGAGTCAATTTCCAAATCAACAATGGTGATAATGAGCTACCAGCTTCTATTTATAGACTTTTTGGCCTCTTTTTGTCACTTTTTTGGCCCCCCTTATCAGTTTCTTTATACCAAAAACCATTTAGAGTGATTTAGTAGTTATATGGGAGGGATTTGATTAGGTATTGGGACAATTTTTTTTGAGTTTTGAAAAAATATTGACGGTCCATAATTTTTTTTTTTTTTTAAATCAACTTGAGCATATAGGTTAGGATGCCACCCCAAATTTTGCATCTCGTTGCCTTTTTTTAATGCTATAGGATCGATCCCATCTGGTTGTGACACGGAACCGTCATATCTGCTCTAGAAGTGTCGCAACTTGGTGGTAGAGCTTACCTGAACATGGATGCCCTAGGTAGGTCCTGGTTGCATTATGGTGTTCATGCAATTTCTAAAAACACTGTAGGCTCGGGAGTCTGTATAGTCTTTCCTGAATATGAGTTTGAGCCTCATTTGCATGAGTCTTTTTTACTCTTTGTCTTACCCTCAGGACTCCCAAAATATAATGGGTCTCCCTTTAAGCCCTTTTCAGACCCTCTAAAAATGAAAAGATTTCCAAGTGATCTTGTGACCTTTCATGCTCATTAAACTGAAATTTGAAGTCACATCTGTCCGACGGTAGTTTACCCCTTTTTTGGTCTAGACAGTCAACTGTACGAACAAAGGTTTACTCTATCGAATTCCCATTCTTTAGAAGAGTATTCTTAGGTATAATTTTATTCCTTTTTCGGGCCCGAGGGACTAAATTTATGAAAAAGAAACCCCCACGGAGTCCATAGTTAAGCTCTTTTCAGACTCCCTAAAATTAAAAAGATAGCCAAGTGACCTTATTCTTTCACACTCGTTAAATTGGTCCAGAAGAATATTCCTGACGGAGTCCATAATTAAGCTTTTTTTAGACTCCTTAAAAGTGAAAAAATAGCCGAGTAATCTTGTCCTTGTCACACTCGTTAAAATGGTTTTGAATTGACGTCTAATCGGTGCTAGTTTATCCCTTTTTCGAACCGACTAGACTATTGTCGAAAAAGGTACCCCAACGGAGTCTCCTTTTATGCTTTTTCAGACTCTCTAAATATGAAAAACCACCGATCTTATCTTCTCTGGGCTGGTTAAACTTACATCGAAGGATGTTACCATTGTGTGTTCTATCAACAACATTTGCATACCTTATTCACCAGCCTTGTGACAGTTTGCTTCTGCGTCTTAACACCTTTGGCCGCTAGAGGATTTTTCGCGAGTATCATTTTACCAGAACATCAGTCTTGTCCTTGTGCCTTGAGATAGTATGTTTGCAATAATCGTTCCTCCATTGTAACATAATATCCCTTTATTCTTTTTCAAAAATTATCAAAAAGAACAAAAAAATCAAATATACCCCAAAAAAGAGGATGGGAAAAGTATTTTCTTTATTGGTAGCATAATGAGTCTCCCTTGGATAAAGCACATCTGTCCGTTTGATCATCAGACTATTGGATGTAGTATGACCTTAGGAAGCTTTTCTCACTGTATAGAGTTGTGTCCTCCACCGTTTGGTTACTCTTCCAAACATATGGAGAGTTTGCGCTGCCTCCTGCTTCATAGACTTATGATTAACATATATGCTGCCTGAGTCTTATCACTTGTCGTGCTATTTTCCAAGGGAAGTTTTTCACTAAGCCTGATTTGGCCCCTCTACAATATGTCTCTTGTCTGCATTCCCGGCCATCCTGAACGTCCAATCAATTCCTTGTTCGAAATCACTGAAGCCTTCAGTCCAATCATCAATATTATCATGTTCATAACTGACAAGCCATTGAAGACCTATGGGTAGTGCAGTTGTACACTCATATTACACTCCTACCCAAGTTTTAGAAGATTTTGAAGTTGTTGCTCGAGCTCTAAAGTACAACCATTAGGCCAAATCAGCTTCTGGAAGATGAGTACTCTATATGTATATCTTTCTAATTTCGAGATGTAGCTCCACTGTGTATTATTCATGGCTACTCTTTATAGTTATTTGACATGGATCTACAATGTATTTGATTGGTAGCCATGGTTCTATTTTATCCCAAGCATGGGTATGCCCGCCTCGGTGAGACATTTGTTATTTTGCAGACGACACCTCCTGGTTCCTGATCCTTGGGCTCACTCATTCAGCACATCAGTAAAGATTGGTAAAATATTGGTAATGTATTTTGGCCATCATATGCTCTTCTAACCTCACACGTTAGGGGGCATCTGTTATAACCCTAAATTGCATCACACATGCTTACCTGGCATCAGGCCAATTCATATCCCTTCATTGCCAAAACATCTGCTGAACAACTCTTTGGAAATCTTCTTATGTCAAGGCCCACGCACCCTAACCCATTACTGCATGCGTGTGCACGCTGGCTGGCTCACTACAGCCTGCGTGTACCTAACAAAGCACGAAAAATGAAAGATTCTGACGGAACAAAAAGCTATGGGTCAGTTAACTGAAACTCCCAGCCATGCATGGCCGAGGGTTTGTCCAAAAACCTAGCTCCTTCTAGCCTATAAAAGAAGGGGTAGGGGTACCATTTGGAGGAGGAAAAAATATAGCGAAGAAACTCTACCCATTTACGTAATCCATTGTCCCAACCCTTTAGCCTTTCCTCATGCCAAAGGAGATTTAATGCAAAGCAGTTGGAGGACAGAAGAATAGGAGCCTAGGATCAGGATCAAGGAGCGGTGGCCGGTCTCGTCTTTGATTGTAAGTTGATTCATTTTTCAAATAATAAAAGAATACTTTTCTCGTCCCAATGCATGAGTTATCTATGGTTTGGTTAATTTATGCTTAATTTATAACCCTCGAGTAGAGAAGTAGCATGCATGCATAGTTGTTTGTCTTGATTACAGGTCATCTTTGGAAGGAGCAGCACAAGCAAGTGGTCAAAGCGCAACGGAGGATCTACATCGAATGCCAGTAACAAGGTTAGTAGTCATTCTCCATTCATGTACTGTGAAAGAGGGGTTTAAGTTTTGGGTTGTAGGTTAAAAAGTAATTTCTTTACGGTCAAAATATGCATGCAAGTCTGACCCTAGTTTGCTAGTCCGTAGGGTATTTTTCCCAACAACAGCCCCATGCATTCACTTCAAGAGGAACCAATTAGAGATCTATTGGTTTTGGTTGATGTTGATCTTTCATATTCACATCACATTTTCAATTCAGATAGTATTTCAGATGATTGTGGGGAAGCAAGTGACTTAGATGAGTATTTCATTACAGATCTAGCACCGACACTAGTTTGGTAACACAATTCTCTATAAGTAGCACGAGATTTAGTGGGTGATCCAACAGATACATGAAGAACTATATCTCAGTTTCTAAGTGCTCCATAAGCACTCTCTACAAACTATTCCTTGATTCCTATGAATTGTTTCATAGTCTCCACATAAGATACTCGGTATTATCCATAGGTTTTAGGAAACCCCTGTTGGGAGATTTCTATGAAAAATGAATATGATTCCCTCATCAATAATCAAACTTGCGAGTTGGTTCCACTTCCTCCTAGTAAGAATATATTTTGGTGCAGATGGATATACTAGACCAATATGGTGATATATGGGCTTGTTAACAAGTACATAGCCCAACTTGGAGCTAATGGATTCTAATAGGTGTATTCACTTCACCAAATCCTTGCAAACATCAACATCTTCACCAATTCCTTGATAGAGTAGTGGTTTAGATACTTGTGGGGATACTTAAGAGTGGTGGAGACATCCTAGTATTCTTATTAGGATCCTATTTTGAGGGGGAGGATTGTTCCCATGATATTTTACCTCTTTCCTCACTTCATGATATTTTTTCTTATACTTGGGTACCTACTATGGCATCATTTTAGCTAGGACCCAATTTTGTTTGCATTATTTTCACCCACTTAGGAATATGGGGGGTGTTAGACAATATTTTACATTTCCTTAGAATTAATCTCTCACCTAGGTACTTTATAGCTTGGTCTCATGATTCTAATGGTTAAATTTTGACTAATTTTTACCAAGTGATCCATATGAGTGCTTTGTCCCTATATTTAAGGAGGAATCTTTTATTTTAGCTAGTGAAAATGATTTACTCTACTTTTCCTTGATTTTAGGACATTAGGAAGCACCTTTCTCTACCTTTTTATCCTTTTCCTAATTTTAAGAGATTGCATGGCTAATCAGGGCATCCAAACTTTGCGTTAAGACAAAGTTGGTTCATGCATAACTCATACAATTTGAATTGTCTACTTTAGAATTTGAATTTCCTATATGTGCTCATATATTTCATTCAATTTGTAATTAATGAGAATTTTTATGAGAATTGATTTGTTGACTCTAAGTTTTTTCTTCTCACTCTCTCCTTTCTTTCTCTCTTGAAAAAATGATAAGAGTAATGATATTCATTATATTTCTAGATCTCCTTGATGTCTTGTAGGTGATAATCAGATATTACAATATACAAATGCACATTTAGATTTTCTAAAAAATATGCAAGAATTTGTGGGTACTCCTCTCACATGTCCTCCTCATTCTCCCACATGGCATATTCAAGATCGTAGTAATTACACTATACCTTTACAAGGTCGATGGCTCAGTTCCTAATCACTTTGAATTTCCAATACAAGATTTGCTTGTCTCCACCAAAAAGTCCCGTTCCTGTTCCACCTATATCAAAATCCAATCAATTATGTGGTTAGTATTAGGTACATACTTCTTCAATAAAGACACATGAAACATATTATGAATTATCATTGATGTAGGAAATTCAAACATGTATGTAGTTGGGTCTATTGTCTCCAGGACTTCAAATGGCTCACAATATCTCACTTCCAACTTTGGGAAACTTCCTAATTTCAATGAGCTCCTTTTATCCTTTACTTTTAAAAACACATGCTCTCCCACTCTAAATTCCATATGTTCCCTACCTTTATACACATAGATATTTTTCCTATCTTGAATAGCCTTTAAATGTTTCCTGATATTTACCATCTACTCTTCCATCTCCCTCAACAGTTCTAGCCCAATAATGGCTCTTTTTTTGGGTCATCCTAGCTCATAGCATGTTGCATTTTATCTCATACAAGGCTTCAATAGGACTCATATTCAATGATGCATGGAACTCATTGTTATATCAAAACTCAACCAAATGAAGATAGTCTTCCCAACTAGAAGGATTGTCCATTACATATATTCTAAGAAAATCTTCAATTATTTGGTTCACCCTCTCTATCTTCTCATTTGAATCTGGATAATATGTTGTGTTGAAATTCAAATTTGTCCCAAATTATTTAAACAACCCTTTTCCAAAAATTAGATGTGAATTTGGAATCTCTATCTGAAACTACTTCCTTGCACCCCATGTAGCCTAGCAATATCCTTCATACAAATATTTTCATTGTTGGTTATCTT
>JASDQU010405577.1:0-10710 GCA_032191745.1 Picea mariana
TTAACCTATATATATATATATATAGTTACTTCCTATTGTAGGTAATGATTCCAAGTCTTAAATGAAAAATGCACAACCTAATCATCATAACTATTTATTACAGCCTATGTATTTAACCTATAATCATATATGTCTAGGTAAATCTTAAGTTTTCAAGTTTACTTCCAAAATTTTCTTTGGCATTCTTCAATCGACAATAATCTTTGAGTTGGTTATTTATATGCAATAAATCACATCCTGAAATGCTAGGGTTAGCACAATACAAATCCTATCTATCTTAGATACATGTTCCATATCATTACATAAAAAAGTCCCATCTACAATTAATATACGTAGAATTTCTTACTCAAGGAATACAATAAAACTGTAAGAGTTATACTATATTTTATTTCATTCCAACAATAATTTAATCAATAGAAAAATTCATCTAGAATTAAAGAGATGTATTATATGAGTCATTAAAAAAATAAAATTCGATCAAACAAGGAGTAGTTGGACATATCTGATCAAATATCTGAACAACAAATGGAACAACCAAGTTCCTCCCAACCTTAGAACTGAACAACCAATCTACTTGCTCTATTCACCCCCTAGCCTGACCATGAATCCATGAGGGTGAACTCCATAACTCCTCCTTAGCAACAATCCTTCAGTTTAAGAACAACTTCTCCTTGCCTCACACTCAGAAAACAATTTTCATAACATCAAGACATAATTATTTCCTAGCATACTAGGCAACATCCTGCCTCCTCCCATATGCTATATTTATCCAAAAACATTTGTGCCTAGGTATTTTCCCCTTGGGAATTTTCGCAACTTTCCAAATCCCTGATTTTCATGGGCTACCAATGGCCAAATTCTTGATTTTCCACTTGTAACATTCATCCCTGAGGTAGTTCCAAGATGTTCCCCACTCATGGAGTCATGGTCAGCTGATTTCAACCTGGCTATTCCATTTGTCCATCCACAATATATATAAAAATATTTTTTTCTTACAAGTTTCATAGTCTAAAAGTTGGTTGGGTCAAATCATATCTTTTCCCAACAATCATAATCATAATTTGCAATTAACTAAATTCGAATTTCAGAATTGCCATAAATGGCAATAATTTTCCATTTTGAATTTACCAAAAACGGAGATAAATTCCTAAGTATTTCCAGACTTAAAAATAATTTTTTGGGGGGGATGTTACACATACTTTAGTAGTATTTTTTCATACTTACACCAAATCGTGTTGTAAAATCCTTCCTCCTTCCTTTTATTCATATTTTCTATTGAGGGTAAATTTAGTGGTTCATGAAAATAACATTAGAAAAATTCCAAGATTTTCATTGCTCAATTCTTCTGGTTGATATGATATTGAAAATTCACAATTATCATCATTGTTTTGTGTAAGTGAAACTTCTTCATTTTCTTCTTTGGGATTTTATTTTTGCATTTTTATTTTATTGGTTAATCTACTTGTAAGTTTTAAACTCGTGAAGTAAAACAATGCATATAGATTCTTAAGCAAAACAAAATTTAATCAATGGCTCATACATAGAGTACACTGATATTTTATACTGGAAACCCTCAACCGGGAAAACCTTTCTTATATTTATATCTCGAATTTCACCATTCACCATACAATATGTTAGCAACATTTCTTCTCTTGGGCATAAAAGTGCCCAGGTCTACAGGTTGCACAAGAAGCGCCCAAGCAGAGCACGGAAAAATCTCTTTTTAGGTGACAAGTCAAGCGAGCGGGCGAAGTTTTGTTGTCGAGCGACCGAGACCCATCTATAAAGCTGATCGATGGTCACCGGGATCTCGGGACTACCAAGTTACCCGAGGTAGAGCGTCATAGAAAGCACCTATATTTCAAGACAAAATTTGGGTTGTCCGATCCAGGGACGTGTGGCACAAGATCTAGTCACGTCGGCATATCGGCATTCGGGAGTTCGAAGGGTAAAAGTCCCTCATCTTCACACATCTCGAAACCCCAAATCTTGAAGTGCCAAAAGCACCCACAATTGGGCCCATGATTTTGGTGCCTGGTCACAAAGGAGCAGGCCTGGAGGAGGGGCGCTTAGGTTTATCATTTGGCAAGACGGGTCCCGAAGAGCCGAGAGCGATCTGAGCCATTCATCCCGGAGGGGCACGTGGTGCGCGATTAGGCCCTCTAACTTTTTTCCCATCACAACTTCGAAGCGCAAGGAGCAGCTCTTTCATATCCCTGAGATGCGAAGCGCTGAAAGCACCTTTGAAGATAGGCACAAGGTCACAGCCCGAAGTCACTTGGAGGCGATAGTAAGAGTTGCGCAAAGGGCCGAAACGCCGAGTATAGCTATAGAAGGGATCACTATGTTCTCCAAGTGCCAGTTCAACTTGATCTCAACTCTAATACATGCTCGAAGTAAATGAAGAAGAGAGAGGGTGGTTGAAACCTCACCTCACTCGTTAATTGCAAGGTATGGATGTCCCGACGGAAAGTCTGCCCGAGATGGTTCCCTATACTAATTATTCACACAGAAGCCATGCCGAGTCCTCGACTCACCAGGGAAGCCTGCGCACTCTAATTTATCATTTAAGGGCTCAGCTACCCCCTAGCGCAAGCCATGCAGAATTAAGGTGGCGTATGATAGAGGAGTGCAGGCCAGATTTGATTGAAGAGATGCCTCATCCCAAAAGTCTAGGATTCCCTTGATGGGAAAATATTTAGGAGTATATATACTTAGTTTTCATATTTTTCAAAGGATCGATGGTAGAGAGAAGCTCCTGACTGTAAAGTTTTAACAGACACTCTAGTTCTTTGGTTATGCATCTATATGTAAGATTTCTTGTTTAATGACAGACAGTTTCCTTACCCCATCTAGTTTTCATCTCATACTGAGGGAGTTCATGATTGACTGATTCACATGAATTATTGCAATTATGTTACGATAAAGGATTTATTGTTGCATTTTTGTATTCTCCAGTTTTCTGCATTTGAATGTAAGAAGATCTTGCATTTAGATGTTTTCTCCCACAGTCTATTAGAAACCTGATGTTTACGAAAGACCTTTGCAGTTCTCTTATACAAGTCTTCCCCCTACTCACCCTTAATACAACTCACTATCTGAAGTTTATCTAAGACCTCACTTGCCCATGCATGCTTGGCCTAGTTTTGTAGTTAGAACAACATTGTTTTGAGTTAACTTCCATTCGATCACCCCTTTTTATAAACAAATCGTGACATAATCTGATGGGCGTCAAGCTCTACTCCTGCTGCAATCCAGGAGTGACTTCTGATGCTAACATTTCTGGCGTCGTTTCTGGGGACGAACTTGAATATTTTCCCCGGGATTGAATGACAATGTTCAACTGATTCTGAAGGTGCATCATATATCATAACTATCGAGATTGCTACTGTGCACCTGGCGACTCCACTGTGGTGACTCCAAGGTTTCCACAACACTGTTTCAGTTGTGGCTACTTTAACACACCTGAAAGCTGACCTAGAGAATCTTTCTCGAGAAGGTCTCAGTAGCTGCTTTCTCATCTTGAGAAGTTCCCTTGGGTAACGATAACATTAATATATGGCCTTTGATGGTGAACAAAGACTAGACACATTCAAAGCTTCCCATTTTTCACCTAGCGACTCCACTGGTTCAATATGGAGAAAATCCTGGCTCGAAGGTTTGCCCCTTTTAATTTTTCTACTATTCCTGGTTTTCCTAATGATGTCCATTCTCTGGATGAATGGAGTGATTATTTGCCCAAATTTAGAGAGCGTAAAGAGGACAACCCTGCTCAGCACCTCAGTGAGTTTCATGAACTCATGCATCAGTGGGAGATACATCATGAGGATGTATTACTGAAAATGTACATGTTCTTGTTAGTAGGGGATGCTCGTGAATGGTATCATTCTCTACCCCCTTCTAGCATTTCTTCACCTAGTGAATTTCATGCATCTTTTAATAGGCGTTGTCAAAAGTTTTATTCCTCTGAGTTTATCTATCATAGCTGTTGTGGGGGATGTCAGGACAGTGAGCAAGATATGGCTATGTCTCATGAAGGTTGTGAGGATAAGAGAAGATATAAGGATGAGGACCCTGGGGAGGAGGAATATGCTTTGGGTGAATCTTGGGAATTGGTAAAATCCCTCTCTGCCCAACTGGATAGGTGGAAAGTTCAGCGATGTGCAAAGGATTTTTCATCCTTTGAAGAAGATGCTCTTGGTATCTCTTCAATGGATGATGATGAAGACCCCAGGGAGTAAGAAGATGCTCTAAGTAGGCTAATGGAGCAGGCGAAGTATCTCTCTACCCAGATAGAGAGGTTGGAATATGAAGGCAATGCAGAGGATTTTCTAGGCCTTGAAGCAAATGTTCTTGACCCCCCTGCTGAGCATGATATCATTAGAGATTTCTGCATGATAGATGCCTTGCCATCTGCTCCTGACGTGTCTGTTGTCCCAAGATTTGATTATTATTTAGAAGAGGAGCAATAGAGTCCTGCATCGCAGTTTTATAAGCAGAGGAGCAGCCTGCCTACATATGACAGCCACGAATCCGATTCTGAGCTGGATATGAGATATTTCCAAGAACCAACTACAGAGCCTTAGCCTTTTTTCACTGAGAAAGAAAATTGCGAGGAAATCAGCCATCCTAAGCAGCAGTTGGAAGAGCAGAGCTTTCCCATGGTCCCTATTTATGATGATTATGAATCTGATCCATGGGAGAGTTATGAAGAGCAGGAAGAGGACCAAAAAGGGGTTTTGTTTACAGCCTGCACAGAGGTCACTGAGCAGCTGTTTGAAGAGCATAGCTTTCCCACAGGTCCACTTTATGATGATTTTGAATTTGACCTGGGGGAAGAGCCAAGAGAAGAGGAGAAAGAACCAGAAGAGCAGCTGAGGGCACATATTATTTTCTATCCAGAGCCGGTCAGTGGGGAGCCAGCACCTGAGAGCTGTCAGCCTACATCAGTTGTTCTTTTTTACCCACCTATGCTTACCACAAATATCCAGCCACACGTGAACAACAATGTAGCAGAGGAGGTTTCCTGTCACCCGTCTTCTGGAGTTTTCCACTGGTCCTATGAGCCTATGAAGGAATACATGGAGTTGTATTTCCTTCACAATTTGGAGCCGCCCTATTTCATCTCAACTTCAGATTGTGAAGAGGAGTTGAAGAGCATAGCCGTTTTGCTGTCACGGTTACACCATCTGTTTGTGATCATCGACAGAAGAAAGGACCTTCTATTCAGGAAGTTGCTTGAATGGCTATGGTGGAAATTTTCTTTCACCTAGCCCCATGTAAATTATTTTATTAGTTTAGGATTGTACATAAATAAGCTTTTTGAGCATACATGTTTATCTTGTTTTGTTTTTACTTTTCAGCTTGTATTTCTAGCAGGATGTTTTTAGCTTGACTCCATAGCCCAACAGTCAGGCATTGGAACTACAAAAGAGTTGTTAGAGAATAACAGGGATGAATCTATCCCCCATGGAGCCTAATGTTAGCAACATTTCTTGTCTTGGGCGTAAAAGTGCCCAGGTCTGTAGGTTGCACGAGAAGTGCCCAAGCACATCACGAAAAAATCTCTTTTTAGGTGACAAGTCAAGCGAGAGGGCGAAGTTTTGTTGTCGAGTGTCCAAGACCCATCTATAAATTTGATCGATGGTCACCGGGATCTTGGGGCTACCAAGTTACCTGAGGTATAGCGTCAAATAAAGAACCTATATTTCAAGACAAAATCTGGGTCGTCCAATCTAGTGACGCGTGGCGCAAGATCTAGTCACATCGACATATTGGCATTCGAGAGCTAGAAGGGTAAAAGTCCCTCGTCTTCTCACATCTTGGAACCCCAAATCCTGAAGTGCCGAAAGCACCCAGAATCGGGCCCATGGTTTTGCCGCCTGGTCACAAAGGAGCAGGCCTAGAGGAGGGGCACTTAGGTTTATCATTTGGAAAGACAGGTCCCGAAGAGCCAAGAGTGATCTAACTCGTTCATCTAGGAGGGGCACGTGGTGCACGATTAGGCCCTCTGATTTATTGTTGCATTGTTTTATTCTCTGGTTTTCTGCGTTTGAATGTAAGAAGATCTTGAGTTAAGATGTTTTCTCCTACAGTCTGTTAGAAACCCAATGTTTATGACATACCTTTGCATTTCTCTTATACAAGTCTTCCCCCTACTCACCCTTACTACAACTCATTGTTTGAAGTTTATCTAAGACCTCACTTGCCCATGCATGCCTGGCCTAGTTTCGGATTTAGAACAACATTGTTTTGAGTTAACTTCCATTCGATCACCCCTTTTTATAAACAAATTGTGACATAATCTCTTTCATATCCCTTAGACGCGAAGCGCTGAAAGCGCCTTTGAAGATAGGCACAAGGTCACAGCCCGAAGTCACTTGGAGGCGATAGTAAGAGTTGCGCAAAGGATCGAAACATTGTGTATAGCTATAGAAGGGATCACTGTGTTCTCCAGGTGCCATTTCAACTTGATCTCAACTCTGATACCTGCTCGGAGTAAATGAAGAAGAGAGAGGGTGGTTGAAACCTCACCTCACTCGTTAATTGCAAGGTATGGATGTCCCGGTGGAAAGTCTGCCCGAGATGGTCCCCTGTATTGATTCTTCCAACAGAAGCCATGCCAAGTCCTCGACTCACCAGGGAAGCCTGCACATGCTAATTCAACATTTAAGGGCTCATCTACCCCCTAGCGCGAACCATGCAGAATTAAGGTGGCGTATGATAGAGGAGTGCAGGCCAGATTTGATTGAAGATATGCCTCATCCCGAAATTCTAGGAGGCCTCTGATGGGCAAATGTTTAGGATTATATATACTTAGTTTTGATATTTTTCAAAGGATCAATGGTAGAGCGAAGCTCCCAACTGTAAATTTTTAATAGACACTCTAGTTCTCTGGTTATGCATCTGTATGTAAGATTTCTTGTTTAATGACAGATAGTTTCCTTACCCAATCTAGTTTTCATCTCATACTGAGGGAGTTCATGATTGTCTGATTCACATGAATTATTGCAATTATGTTATGATAAATGATTTATTGTTGCATTGTTTTATTCTCTAGTTTTCTGCGTTTGAATGTAAGAAGATCTTGAGTTAAGATGTTTTCTCCTATAGTCTGTTAGAAACCCAATGTTTATGACATACCTTTGCAGTTCTCTTATACAAGTCTTCCCCCTACTCACCCTTAATACAACTCATTGTTTGAAGTTTATCTAATACCTCACTTGCCCATGCATGCCTGGCCTAGTTTCGGATTTAGAACAACATTGTTTTGAGTTAACTTCCATTCGATCACCCCTTTTTATAAACAAATTGTGACATAATCTGATGGGCATCGGGCTCTGCTTCTGCTGCAATCTAGGAGTGAATTCTAAAGCTAACACAATATATACAACGTTTTTAGGTATTCCGTAGATACCAAAACCCTAATCCCTTAATCCAGGATTAAAAATAGCAAAATCCACTAAAAATAACAAAAATATGCTAAAAATAGAGGGATCGCTAGACCCAGTTTTCGAATCTGACGTAGCCCCCCCCACACATGCAAAGAATATAAGACATACCCAACATTATCCCGCTTGTTGTTTTCTTTGCATCTAGGGGTTTAGGGGATTATATAGTCAACAATCCAAGGAAACATTGACCATTGTTACTCTACACTAGGAGAACTTTTCTATGCTCACAGACTTTGTCAATGAATCTGCAACATTCTTCAAAGTGTCAACCTTTTCCAGAAACACCTTCTTTTCCTCAACCATGTATCTCACAAAGTGATACTGAACATCAATATGCTTTGTCTTCAAATGATAATATGGGTTCTTTGCCAGGAAGATTGCACTCTGGCTGTCACAATCTAATCTCACTTCTTGTTGTACCAACCCAATACCTGAACAAAATCTTTGTAACCATACTGCTTCCTTGCTTGCATGAGTGGTTTCCATGTATTCATATTCTATAGTTTAGAGTGCCACTACAACCTGTCTTTTGCTCATCCAACTGATTTCTCCTCCAAATAGGTTAAACACATACCCACTTGTAGATATCCTCTGATCCATATCTCCAGCCCAGTCTGCATCAACAAAACCATGTATGTCCACCACTATGTCCAATCCTGGTCTTCCTTAGTAGCACAATCCATAACTGGTAGTGCCATGAAGATACCTGAAGACCCTCTTTACTATTGTCCAATGCTTCTTCCTTGGTTTTGACATATACCTGCTCAAAACTCCCACTGCATGTGCAATGTCTGGTCTAGTACAGACCATTGCATACTTCAAACAACCAACTTCACTAGCATACAAAACATGGGGCATGTCCTCTTCTTCTTCCTATGTCTTGGGACACTGATCTGTAGATAACTTTAAACCTATAGGAATAAGAACCTTGATCGGTTTACTTCCATTCATATTAAATCTCTGCAATATCGTCTCAACATATTTTCTCTGATTCAACCAAAGTTTCTTGTTTGCAAGATCTCTTTTAATCTCCATTCCCATAATGAAGTTAGAATCACCGAGATCCTTCATGTCAAATTTGGAGGTTAGCTGTGATTTCACCTCCTTGATAACATCCATGTTATTTCCCACTAACAACATGTCATCAACATACAACACTACATAAATGAAGTGATTACCAACCTACTTGGAATATACACAATGATCATCCCTGCTTCTTACAAATCCCAATCCAAGAATGTATGTGTCAAACTTTTGGTACCACATCCTGGGTGATTTCTTCAGACCATATAGTGACTTCTTTAGCTTACAGACCAACTCTTTCTTTCCCTCTACTACAAAGCCTTATGGCTGCTTCATGTAGATTTCTTCTTCCAGATCCCCATGTAGGAATGTTGTCTTCACATCCAACTGTTCCACCTCAAGATCAAAAGAAACAACAATAGATAAAAGAAATCTAATAGAATTTAACTTAGAAATAGGTGAAAAAATCTTACCAAAGTCAATTCCCTCTACCTGGGAATAACCTTTTTCTACTAACCGAGCTTTGTATTTCTCCACTTTACCTTGTGCATTAAAATTCTTCTTAAACAACCATTTTCTACCAACAAATTTTCTTCCATCTGGAAACTCAACTATATCCCATGCCTCATTCTTATCCAAGGCATCCATTTCTTCAACCATGGCCTTATTCCATAGTTTACTATCCTCTGAATTC
Source organism: Picea mariana (assembly GCA_032191745.1). Lineage (NCBI taxonomy): Eukaryota > Viridiplantae > Streptophyta > Pinopsida > Pinales > Pinaceae > Picea > Picea mariana. The sequence continues at coordinate 9,172 of JASDQU010405577.1, forward strand.
ACTACTTCCCTGAAAGTTCTAGGATCATCATCAATAATAGATAAAGAAAAATTTGAACAAAAATAAGGTGGACTATACCTTTGTGGTTTCCTTCTTTCTCTCAATGATCTCCTCAATACTGGGGTATGAGGTTCTTCTTCTTCTTCTACTGCTTCATCTTCTTCAGATGATTAAGATTTTACATCATCCAACTCTAGCTCTATTTTCTGAGGTTCTTCTAGCCTTGGTAGGAATTCATGTTTGGAAACATATTTTACCTCTCTGAAAACAACATCTCGAATGTATATAGTCTTCTTGGTTTTTGGGTTCCAAATCTTATAACCTTTCACACCATCTTTATAACCAATAAATATACACTTTTCAGCCTTTTTATCCAGCTTACTCCTATTTTTCTTTGGAACATGTACATAAGCCTCACAACCAAACACTCTAAGATGTTTAAGAGAGGGTTTCTTTCCATTCCATACCTCATGTGGAGTTTTATCATCCGACGCTAATGAGGGTGATCGATTGACCATGTAACATGTTGTACCCACTGCCTCTACCCATAATTCTTGTCCTAACTCGACACCACTGAGCATGCTCCTTTCTTTTTCCATCAGTGTCCTATTCATCCCTTCTACAACTCCATTCTGCTAAGGAGTGTATGGATTAGTCTTTTTCCTTTCTATACCACACTTATTACAAAATTTTTCGAATTCTTTTCCACATAATTCTCCACCATTATCTGGTCTCAATACCTTTATTTTCTTTTTTGTCTGATTTACTACCAGAGCCTTAAACTCTTTAAATTTATCAAATACCTCAGATTTCTTTCTAATAAAATAAATCCATGTGTTCCTTGACAAATCATATATGAATGAAACATAATACACAGACTTACCTAGTGATGGAATAGGCACAGGTCCAAACACATCACTGTACATCAACTCTAAGATCCCCTTTTCTCTTATAGCACATGATGGGAATCTTACTCGATTCTGTTTACCATATATGCAATGTTCATAGAAATAAAAATCCAGAGTGCAATTAGCCATACCTTCAACCATACGTTTACCGCATAGTGTTAGAAGGCCCTTTTCTCCAATATGCCCCAATCTTTGATGCCACAACATGGTCTTCTTTTTCGGGATAGTATTGATCTTGTCTCCATTTCTCTTCTCGGGGACAACATAACTATTGCACCCATTAGTATAAGTTCTTCCCAACAACTTGTACATAGTTTCAGATCAAACTCTCCTCATAAACACCATTTCTACTTGTACCATATTGCAAGTGTTCTTTCCAAATACAGTATTCACTCCTACATCATCCAAATTGCTTACAGATATTAGGCTCCTGGCTAGTTTTGGAATGTGAAGAACCCCATCGAGTGTTCTAATCCTTCCATCTTTTAGAAACAACTTAACCCTTCCATTTCCCATGATTTTTTTTGTCGAGTCATCTCCTAGGAATACATCACCACCATCATACTTTTCATATTTAGAGAACCAATCCCTGTGAGGATTCATGTGGTATGACACACTTGAGTCGATCAAC
>JASDQU010405587.1:0-10673 GCA_032191745.1 Picea mariana
AGCATAATCAATGAACATAAGCACATAAACACAACAAATGATAAAGGAGTTCACCCCTCTCTTGGGCTATATCTCCTGGTCCAACTTCCAATGGATCATTATTATTAATTGCTCAAAGTGCTCAAAAACGTGCTTTACAATGCTCAAATTGACCAACAGACTGCTCCAATGGCTTTAGAGCGTCCAAAAACCCCTAGCTGGGCTTTTTTGGCACCTCGGTTGGCCAAAAAACGAAGAAGTTAGGCTTCTTGGAAGTCCCTCCTTCAAGCTTGTTGTCTCTGCATCTACAAATTGCATCCTTGTTCATTCAACCTAGCACACACGCTATTTAAAGCGTAAAAACCCGACACCGGGCGCAATCGCGCCAACAGTGCGAACTATAAGACGGTTATGGGCGCGCCAGCCCCTAAGCGCCTAACTCTCGGGCACATGGGTCCACGATATGACCTCGCGCAAATGTGAAAGGGCTAACCGTTCCATAGGCAAATAGAAATAAGACAAGTGGCGGGTCGTTTCAACCGCTTTAACCCATAATGTAAAACCCAAAACGTGCGCGCGCCCGTTGTACTGGAGCCATATGACATGGTCATATGGTATGTATGCTATAACCACGGGCTCCGTTATACATTCACGCACATTGACATAAATGGTCATATGGTAACACATTACACTTAGCCTCGGCCCGACCCCCGCGCCAAATTTAAAACAATACAAACTTAAATGTATATTTGCCCACTCATATAACAAGGAACAAACGGTGGTATGATGGTCGGGCAGACTTTGTTAAGGCTTTACATGGTGGGAGGAAGTTCATGGTTCGAACCCCACGGAATCCATAAATTTTGAACCAATAACCAATACAACGGTGCCATGTGGCAGCCCATGACTGGGCCACGTGGCACCACACCATTGGTACAATAAATGCCACGTGTCGCATTCCGATTCGACCACATATGTCAAATAAAAAATGCCACATCACCTCTTCCATGTCAGCGTATGGACTCTGCCATGTTAGCCAGTACGGACTGCACAGTTAGCGTCCTTTTTTTTTTTTGCCTGTTTGACAATCCGAATAGATCGCGATATCTCTCACTCCCGACGTCCGTTTGAGATGAAACGAGTTGCGTTGGGTTCGCAACGACGAGGCCTACACTCTCATTCGATTTGAAGCGATTCCGAGCACTTTGAATTTTTTGAGCAAAATTTGATCCCTTGATCATTGGTAATGTGGCAAAACATGACATCTCAAGAAAGATTGTTGGAAAAGAAAGGAATCCGAGGAAAACTCTACGAAGGAAGCAAATTTGGTTGTAACAAATTTAGGTATGACTGATCAAGTTTTATCCGTTTCTAGTAATTTACAATATCAAGAAGAATGGCAGTTAGATTCAGTTGCCTCCCACCACATGTGCTCACATAGAAATTGGTTCATTTCTTATCAATCTGTTGATGAGGGTGTAGTGTTTATGGGAAATGGTATTCCCTGTAAAAATATTGGGGTTCGCAGTATTAAAATCAAGATGTTTGATGGTATTGTTAGGGAATTAACGAATGTTAGATATGTACCTGAGCTTAAATCAAATTTGATTTCATTGGGAGTGTTGGATTCTTGTGGATATAAGTATACAGGTCAAGGTGGAGCACTCACATTGTCGAAAGGTAGTTCAGTAGTGATGAAGGCAACAAAGGTTGATAACCTTTATAATATGGAAGGGAGTACTGAAGTGGCCTCTGAAGTGACAAATGTATCTTCTTGTTTATGGCAGAAGCATCAAGGTCATAAGAGCAAGACAGAATTGCAGGTACTGGTACGTGGTAAATCATTTCCAGACTTAAAATCTTTGTTTCTGAATTCCTGCTTGTTTTATATCTCTACAAGTTATGATGGTGGTATAAAGGGATGTTGTGCGTGGGATCGTACTTCTCACGAAGTCATCATTGACAGAGATATAGTATGTATGGAACAACCAAAAGGGTTGATTCAAGATCACAACGGTAAATTTGTTTGCATGCTAGATAATTCATTGTATGGCCTATTGGTACCCAGGCAAATATACAAGAGGTTTGAATCCTTCATAGTGAGTCAGAATTTTTCAAAGGGAAGGAATGATTATATAGTTTATAGTACATTCACAGTCTTGATGTTATTTACTGATGAAATGATCGATGCAAGCTGAAGCATAGATAAAATCAGTAAGAAAATGACTCAGGTGGACAGGACAATTCAGATGAGGGATCAAGGAGTAGCAAAACAAATTATGGGCATGCAAGTACACAGAGATGGTAATGGTAAGTTGTGATTGGAGTTCAGTATGAACATTGTAAAACCATTTTTTATCCCTCTTGCTTTCCATTATAAGTTTTCTTCAAGTATAGGGCCTGTCTATAAAGAAGAAAAGGTTATGTCTCGTGTAAGTTCAGTAGGAGGTCTGTTGTATGTGATGAAATGGTTAAGACCAGATGTTTCACATGCTAATGATGTTGTCAAATACAAGACAGATTCAAGTGTTGCAGTGAAATGGGTGCTTTAGCGTTTGAGAAGCACAAATGTCACCTATAATGGCTACACTGAGATGGTCTGTGATAATTGTAATACAAGTGTTTTGGATAGGAGGAGATCTATCACTAAATATGTCTCACAATACAGTTGTGGAAGACATGTTGGAGGTGGAGTGACCCCTCAGGAAATCCAAAATCATGCAAGTCAAACAGTCGAGATCGTGAAACTAGTTTTATTAGAGAAGCTGCATTGGTGCTTGGCTTCTCTTGGCTTGCAGAAAAGGTGATGAACAAAAGGAAGGAGCAAGGTATCAGGTTAATTGTTGTCAAGGTGGAGATTGTTGGGATTTGGTGACAACGAATTCCTCCAAGGATGGATTTGGATCCTATTATTCTGTGTTGGTTACAACCAAATAGACCAAGTTAGAATATGGATAGGGATTGCATTTAATAAACAATTTCTTGTAAATGTATATAAATACATGTAATCTCGTAGAGACAAAGAGAGAGATAGAGTGAGAACTTACAATTCTGTTATAATCTCCATGATCTAAATAATAATATAGGCGATGCCTATGCTTGGTGGACGTAGCCCAACGTTTGGGTGAACAACGTGAAATCTTTGTGTTTATAATCTGTGTGTGATTGTTAATTATCATATGTGAATTGTGTTTTCCGCATTGACAATTCTAACACAGGAGATATGTAAAAAATGTTGTTAATTATTATAAAACAATGGATTTTCAAATGACTATGCTCAGGAAATGAAACATGGAACCTAGGAACCGAATTGTCCTCGTGTCAGAAACTGAAAATATTCGAAAGAGGGTTTGCTTCCCACTAATTTCCTTTGTCGATGCTCCTTCCTTAGTGATCGACTTCATCAATTAAGGAGACCATCACGCCCTTGCTTGAAAGAACGATAACACACGCACATGAGTGAATTTCCATATCTAATCACTGATCTTTGAAATGTGCGGACCTAGGTTCATTTAAACCAAATCTTAGCCGACCACTGATGTAATTTAATGCACTCTCCATTGGGTTTTAAGGTATACAGAGAAACCTTTTGTTTCCATTAACTATGAGCTCACCCTTTGTTGATCCAGATCCTACCTTTGCTAGTTTATCCTCTTTGTTGTTTATATCTCCTTTGATGTGGTATATGTGCATTCATCAAAAGTTTTTGAGAAGAGCGAGGCATCCTGACATTAGTCCARAGTAARCATTCYCCCYRAATAWTTTCTTTGACAATCACACCTTATGACTATCATGGAGTCTTCAAAAATTATCAATTGGGTTTAGCTTAGATGGTTGTGATGAATGATTGTTATCTCTCTACCTGGGTTCAATTCCCATAAATGACAAGTTAAGCTCATAATGAATATGTTGTAATGGCTTGGAGCCTATATGTATTGGAAAGTTGCCTTTGATTCAAATGAATAGCAAGGGAACAACTCCAAAGAAACTAGTCCATGCTTTAGTATCATAAAGTTTTCAAAGAAAATCAAAATTTTATTTGCAATTTTATAATATTTACATATGTTTGAATTGTATTAGGTATCTAATTTTTATTGTTTTAAGCAAAATTATTTGAAATTGCAAAAAGATTGATATAACTTTTTTGTCAATATAATCAAACTTTTTGAAGTATACTCATGTGTAATAAGAATTTCATTATAATTGATAATATTGAAGTTTCATCCATGTATGTTGACAAACTTACATGTTAACCAATGAACCTTCCAACTTAGGTCAAAAAATAAACAAGTGCCTTATCACAAAAGGGATGAGATGCCAATGTTTTCCATTTCCATATCCATTAAGTTCTAACAAAAGTTCTTGTATTTCTTGTATTGATGAAACTATTTTAGTTATTCAATACTTAGTTATTCTATGATGCTCACCAAATATATTTAGTTTTTGGTGTGGTCCTTCTACACTAGACTCAAATTCTGCTGACAAAATTATATAAGAAAATAATTTTGATGATTGCATCATTTTAAAATTTAAACTCTTACAAAAATATTGCATTGCATGTGTTCCCTTTATATGTACTATTTGCTATGCTATAGAGAACGTAAAGAATACTTGTCTTGGGATAAATCATTAATTAATCCTTCCAACACCTAGTTAGCATAAAAGGGAGGGAAAATTAGATATTACTCAATAACATAGAATATAAATTCAAATGAAAGGAAGATCAATTTTCAAAAGAATACGAGAAAGACGCACAATACTCATTCATGGACATAAAACCCAAGGAACAGATTGTTAGCTGTGAAGGGAAGTAATATTCAAGAGAACACAACAATGATGATCATTTTTTAAGGAGGAAGGAGGACACACTCCTTTTTTCACTAAAAAACAATTATAAGAGTCAATAGAGTGATAAGTGGGAAGGAGAACACCACTCAATTCTTCTGATTAGAAATATCAATTTTAAATCATGAATCAATATTTATGGAAGAGGCTAAACAACATGGAATTTTTCCATTCAAATTTAACAAGCTAAACTATGAAAGAAAGAAGATTTTATGGAGAAAATTAGAATTTCATGAGATGAGATATTAAAAAAGATTGAGAAAATTAATTAAAATGAAGAAGCATAATCAAAAGTTTAAGCAACATAAAACTAACATGTTTTAGGTCAACAAAGATAAATAATTGATTTGGATCCATTTCCCTATGAACACATCATTCCATAAAGCATAAATTAATCAATAATATTGATTGCTTACAAGTCCCGGGTTTATGGCTTTCTTATTTATAAGAATATTACATGAATCATTAGTAAATGCAAGTTCAAACATAGATTACTTTTACTTTGTAGTTCTATACTTAGATGGATATCAAAATAAGAAATGGCTATATTTAGATGGATATCAATGAATCCATATTCTACATACAGAAAAGCCATCATGGCTTTCTAGACTAGATAAAATCAACCATTGTTCATGAGGATATAGTCCTTAAACACAACTAAACTAAGAAAGAAGATCGTGTGGCTGATCCCCAAGTACAACCATTTGGACTGTTTTCTATTGACTCAAACACTTTTTTTTAAAACACTTTTTTTAAGATAGAGTCGCCAATGATTTTGGGCTTCTATTTAGATATGAAAATTAATTAATTCAATGGCATGAATATATGAGATTTAAATACCTTGTGTAGACAAGTGATTTGGATAACGACATATTTGTGATTGTGCATCATTTGCATGCATTGTCCCGGATCATTTGCATGCATTGTCCGAGTAGTGATAGTATGGATTTCTGTCACACAATTATTTGAGCGAAATAATGCCCTACATGCATTATTTCGCTTGTGCCATTGAAAATTGTCACACAGTTATTGAAAACTGTGCCATTGATTATAAACATGAATATTTCTCATGCAGATCTGTTGCTTGCCCCACATTAGCAGTTATGTGGGGCAAGCATTGTTTTTTATTCCATGCAGATATGTCTTCTTCCATTCTACACACTTTAGGCTGCATTGTTTTTTATTATGTTAGCCAAAGTAGAGGCCAGACCAAAAACTCCTTCTCCTCTTCATCTTAGTATATCATGGATATTAGTGTGTTCAGTCTCATCTATCTTTGTAGTGGCTTAATAATAGAGAAACAATTTTCTAGCATTTTGAAGGTCTCCTTTTTGGGCATTCGGTCTCTAATGTTCTTAGATAGAGAGTTGTATATAGCAAGGTCACACAATTTATAGTTTCCTCTCTTTTACCAAGTAAATCTCTAATAAATTGCAAGGGGAAGATTTCTTCAAGAAAATATCTTAAGATATTTTCACCAAAGTCCATCTTCGATGGTACATTTTTTCAATGTTTACTAGGTGCACTTGAACGACCATTACAAAATAAACATATTTTGAAATGCAAGAGGAAAGACATCCATGCTCCTTTTCAAAAACATGGATAGGAGTGGTCCAAAGGGATCCCACAATATATGGTTAGGTCCCTCTAGTTTCCTTGAACCGCTTAATGGCGATTCTACAAAGTCTTAGTTACAAACTCTTGCAAAAACAAATGTTTGGGCAAGTTTTTAGTCACATGCTTACTATTGAAACACAATTACTTTTACAACTAATTTCTTTTGTTTTTCCAGATTTTCATCAAAGACTAAGAAAGAGCCTATAATGAAAAAAAAAACCATTGCAAATTACTAGAGTGCTTAAGCCAAGTGATGTTTTTTTACCTCCATTCAGGCTATTTTGCAATGAATGGAAATAACTTATTATAACAATGGATTTTCCAATAGATGACATGTTATATTGCATAAAATGTGCCCATAAAACATCATATTCATATGAACACAGTTTATAATGTATAATTCACAATATATATGACACCGCACTCTCCCAACACAACTCCAAAAATTCTTCCAAAAAATTATTCAAATATCATTTGCATAATACAAAAAAACACATTTTAGAGACTGCTTTCTTATTATAGGGATTCTCCACAAATAGAACTTTTACAATTACAATGCATAATATCATTGTTGATGTCAATTTTTTTTGACATGCTTTCATATCTACATGTACTCTCATCTACATTATATAACTATGAAAAGCAAAAAAAAAAATTGCAAATTATTTTCATTTTCTTTTTGCAAAACTTACTTCTAATGAGCTTCTTTGTACTCTTGACTTTTACAAACTACATTTGCAAAAATAATTATTGAGAAAAAACATTTTATAACTATGAAAAGTAAAAAAAAAATTGCAAATTATTTTCATTTTCTTTTTACAAAACTTACTTCTAATGAGCTTCTTTGTACTTTTGACTTTTACAAACTACATTTACAAAAAACAATGTTGAGAAAAAAACTTACATAATAGGTGGAAGATTATACATTAGCATTTTTTTTAATCATGTAAATTTGAAAATCATAATTATATGTTTTTAAAGTAAATTTTATATATAAGATACTTCAAAAACTCAAAGATGGGTTAAAAATGTTTTGAAATATTTTCAAATAAGACAAACATGGAAGATTATACATGAGCATTTTTTTTAATCATATAAATTTGAAAATCATAATTGTATGTTTTTAAAGTAAATTTTATATATAAGATACTTCAAAAACTCAAAGATGGGTTAAAAATGTTTTCAAATATTTTCAAATAAGACAAACATTTGCAATGAGACATCTAGTGACATTCTTGTTCATAGTATATATCTCTTAATCTACCATTTTAGCTTTTTTTAGCTTAGTAATTAATGAATACTTATATCAGTGTTATTTAATACAAGTTTTCCAATTATTTTTTCAAATCAAAATATTCACTTATTTCAATTTAAAAAGAGTAATAGCTACAAGTCATATAGTCATATAATAGCAATATAAAATTAATTCTAGAAGATTGATTGTTTCCACCTTCAAGTTTTAGATCTCAACCTTGTGAATTAGTTCTTAAAATTGCTATACATAGTCTTAAGGCATGGACCAACTACTTTGTAGCTATTACCCTTGTTAATCATGAAAAAACAATATATTGTCTTTTATTTTATGAGTTTTTATGTTTAAGGAATGAAATACCTATTTTGAATGACAAGGTGCATTTATTTAAATCTCTAACTTCATGTAATATGTATCCCAACTCTTTGAAAGTGATGCTTCCCACCACTTTATGTATTTTTCTTCATTATTGATAACATGTTACACCATTCCTTTGATTCAAAGTACCATATATTTCTTGGTATTTTATGATATTTATGTTACCTTGGGTATTTAAATATGTTGTAATATCAATTTATAGTAAATTTGGAGCATACCCAGGATGTGATAACCTAGTTTGATAATAAAACTACAATTTTATTCACACAAATTCTAAAATGCACTTTGAACTTATGAAATTCAAGAAATACCATTGCTTGGTAAATCCAAGTGACCCGTGTTCATTGTTTCCCATGAAGGATGATATATTTTCTCATTGATGATGAACCTTCAGTCCCCCTCAAACATGACCTTTGGATTCAAACTCTGTTGTTTAACTCCAACAAAAGTCTAAATGATCTAGATGGATATTGGTGGCCACCCACCTATTCTAGCTGGCTCCTCGTGTCCGTTTTTTTCCAGCACATTCCTCTGTATTTCTTTGTAATTGTGGGTTCTACACTTTTGGGGTTGTCTAAAGCCCCACACATCATCCAGGTGGATACGAGTGGCCTCTTAACTAATCCAACTGGCTTATTTTGTATGTTTTCATGTCAGCACATCTTGTTGTACTTCCAGGGCCATTTTGCAGCCCTAAATGTTGTATTTTTGGCTCTCCACAGTCAAACCGTAGACGCAATTTGAGTTTGACAACAAAATGTGTATTTCTTTGAAATACCTTTCCAACGGGCTATCACGTGCCTAAAACAGAGGTTGTATGCAAAAGTTACGACCCTGAGATGTTGAGGTACCAACTTACACCAACTTACCCATAGGGCCCACATGAATTTTGGCGTTTCACCTTCTAGGGTTAGGTTTTTGGATGTCTAGGGTTTTGACATTCATGAGTAATATCAAAAATGCCTATGGAGCCTCATTGTAATCAATTCTTCTCAGAAGGATGTGTGTAGCAACCACATATCTTCTCAGAGATAGCTACCACCATTCGAGCAAGTGTTTCAGTTCTGTAGTTTTAAAGTTTCAACCTATTTCATTATTTAATAGAAGATATTGTTCACTGGATATTTGTGTTATTATTCATATCTCTGTGTTTATTGTATTCAATCTGTTAATCAGTTCGTTCCGCTCCTAAATCCAGATTAGTGGTATCAGAGTGATTTGCTCTTCATTTATTTTTCTTCGTGCATGTCCCCGACAAGGTCTGCGTACAAGCAGTTGGGACTCGAACCAATTGAACCATTGCAATATCGATCACGCCAATCCCAAAAAAAACCCATGGGGGATGAAAATAAAGATGATGGAGCAGGAGATCCTATTAAAATGTTGCTCGAGGAATCTCTCGTGCGACAAAGAAATGAAATGATGGACAACTTCACACAGATCCTTCGACGACTTCCCATAGGAGAGGCATCTTCATCAAGCATCCATGCAACCTCCTTCAAGGTACAGGTAAATTTTGATATTCCATTATTTGAAGGACTGATAAATGTGGATGTTGTAGATAAATGGTTGAATTTGCTCTAAGGGTATTTTTCGGTCCATAATTTTTCTAATAGGGAAAATATCACTTTTTCACTCCTCAAGGTCCTTCCCCATGTTAAAGACTGGTGGGATACTTACTCTGAGAAAAGGGTCGTAGAGGAATCTACAATGTTTTTGGTGGCCCCTACATGGGATTCCTTCCGGGATGCCATTAAAGAACAATACTACCCTGTTGGAAGCTATGAGGACTAGTACACCAGATGGACCACCCTACGTCAAGACAGGGACCAAACAGTACCAGATTTCACCAATAATTTCCATACCCTACGCATCAAATTGGGCATCAAAGACTCTGAGCGTCATCTGGTGCTCAAATACCACAGTTGTTTGAATAGATACATTCAAACAGAAATGGAGTTCTTGGACATCACCTCATTGTGTGTTAAGAACCAAATATCAATATAGCATAGAAAAACCTTAGAATAAGTACTCAACGCCTTAAAAAAGAGAGAAATTTGGATAATAAGCCTCTTTGAGGGGGAAACCTCCTTATGCCCACATAAATGTACAATTACAAGATGATTCCAAATGAAAATGTCTCCTTGGTATATATAGGAGACTAGGAGGTATAATTACAACTAATGGACTAAAGCCGACATAAATAAAATAACATTACTAATATAATATGCCCCAATTAAGGGGTAATGAGCCATTATTTAGGGCTTAACATGACCCTCCCCTTGATACAAGTGTTGTCTGCAATGCTTGAGTAACTCTGGATGATTCTGTATAAAAGATTCATCTTCCCAAGTGGAATCTCCAGTCGGTAGTTTCCTCCATTTAATGAGATACTCTGAAATGGATCTATTCCTCAGCTGGAAAATTCTTGTGTCAGTGATGGCTTCAGGCTCCAATATGATTTTTCCTTCCTCATCAAGTTTTGGCAATATAGTTTGAACTGGGATCTTGTCACCTATAACCTTCTTTAAGCATGAAACATGGAAAACTGGGTGTACTCGTGAAGATGCAGGAAACTCCAATTTGTATGCCATAGTACCAA
>JASDQU010405591.1:0-10764 GCA_032191745.1 Picea mariana
AGTTTTGGAAACTTAGAAACGTTTCCCTGTTTCGTGCAACTTAGATGCAACCACTTTCTATTTTTAGCAGTACTTGCATGTTGATTCTGATCACATATTCGGATTCCCCATTGAAAATCGAATCCGATGAGTATGGTATCATGGACATGCGACAAGTTTCTATTTTTAGCATTATGACATGCACTGTGACACATGGCAGCTTGGCAGTTCCAGGATTTGACATGTGGTAGCTTTGGGAGATGACACGTGGAAGCCTCAAAGTGTGAAAAAGTTGTCTTTCCCCCATGTCTTGGGCAGTTTTAACACGCTGTCCAAGGCATATCAGCCACTGCTGTTTGTCTTATTTTGCAGAAAATCAGGCTTTATGACAGCAGCAAATCACCCTAGGGACTCCCCCCTCAAGCTGGCAAGCACCAGCCCAAACGGAGAGGGGTCTAGCCTGTGACAATTTGGGGCTTTACTCCTTTAATTAGCCATTTTTTCATCCTTGAAATATCAGATTTATCAGCTCATTTGGAGGGTGGAAAAGTGTGCTAACAGGTACTCGACACCAACCGAGTGGACTCGAACCCATGACCTTTCGGTCTGATACCAATTGTTGGCTCACGTTTTCCGTTAAACCAAAATGCCAACCTGTTAGTTTTCGATACAACCGCCATAGTTAACAAATCCATGGGAGACTGTTAAACCATGTAACGAGTCCCGAAGGAGGTGCTGACCACCAAGTCAACACTCTCCACTTCTCTCTAGCTGGAACTAGTGCATGGATCCACCTCTCCTAGTGGTTGAGGCGCATGGCCACCTCACTCACTCTCTCCCTCACTCATGCGCATGGCTAGGAGGAGGTTTTCTCTTGGGATATGCAGCCTTCTTCCTATATTATCAGGGCTTCTACATTGGCACAGGTTTGGATCTTTTTCGGCGACAGCATACTCCATTGATTTTCTTCTCTCTTTCTATCTATTCTAGCTTCTATTCTCAGGTACAGGGATCATCATGATACCATTTTTGTAATCTGTCTCTCTGGTGCAAACAACCGCTTGGCATATTTAGAAATAGAACCATTGTTGTGCTTGTATCAAGCCCTCACAGATCGTCGGTATTGTTGATGTTATTTGTGCATGATTTAGTAACTTTAGCTTGTAATTTTGGTGTATTTCAGCCACTTAATTGCCCATCTTTTCTTCTTATTCTCGTCTTTTATCAGCTAACGTTGCAGGGATTCCACCATCTATATTAAAACCAAACATTTAAAACTTTGGCTGCCTAATTGCAACCACCAAACGATCTTTTTGCTGCTGTTTTTATGATTTTATTGTGCAGATTTATAGGTGAAAACACGGGAAAAGGGCTTAGGGACACCCCCTTGAGGTTGTCAAGCACCATCCTGAATGGAGAGAGCTGTCAGTGGCATTTGGGGCAGTATTCTCTATAACTACACACTTTTCTTGCTGTTTCAAATCAGATCTAGGTGYGGAAAAGTGTGCTAACACTGAGCAACACCTTTTTGGAGGTTCCAACCTAGATGTCACCAACCTATCTACAATAGATCTACACCTAGTTTTAGTGGCCAATAACTACACAGACAATGAGAAGGAAACCTTGTTCACTCAAATTTGCCAGAYCAAAAACAAATTGGCTTCTATCATCATGGGCAATGGAAACCAGATGAATTGTGTCCCAACAGTTGCTAGCAGACTTGTAGTTGCCAACCATTCCTTCCGCACACCATATCAACTCAGATGGGTGAAGGAATTTGGACAACATACTCTCCTTACTCGGAGGTGCTCCATCTCATTTTCCATTGGACACTTTTGTGACATAGTGGAGTGTGATGTCACTCCTGTCAGTTGCTTTGATTTGATTATGGGAAAGCCATATCATTCTCCTAGACATGCATAATATGATGGCTACCTCGATACCTTCATGCTACACAAGGACAATAAGACATACAAATTCACTTCCATTTCTTCTTTTATTGTTTAACTTTTACTTTTAGGCAGGTGGCATGCTAACTATGACGTGCTTTGAAGAAGACTTATACTATCTCCACTATCTAAATTTGTACTATGAACATGTACTGAAGGAGGCTTGTACTAGCTCCTTGTTTTGGTTGTGTTATATATGGTCTCATGTGTTAGACAAGGGATGATATCAACATCTTTGTAGATGTTTATAAATATAAGGTAGCCATTTCCCCATATTATGAAAGAGAGGACCAAAAAGTGTGAGTGGATCTACTGAATCCATTTGGCATGCTTGTTTAGGATTTTGGATCAACTGAAGGCTATAGTAGGGGGCTTTTGGATGGTCTTTCTCCTGTTTGTCATTGCCCAGAGACAATGAAGCACATCTTTTGGGAGTGTCAGTTTGCTCAAAGTTGCTAGAGGAATTTGCAAGATCATTTTTTAGTTGTGTCAGGGCAGGGTTATTGGCATGCTGCCTTGTTTGGTGATTGTTGGTCCCTAGTTCGTTCTGCCTTCACAGGGATTTGGCATTGCTTGAGGATTTCAGCCTTATTCGTTCTTTGGAGAATCGGGTTTAAATCTGTTTTTGAGCATGAAGTTAGCTCACTGTCTTCTTTTTGTATGATGTGGTGTGACGAGGTATGCCATTAGATCCTAGCTAAGGGTGCACTCTCAATCAAGGATGTTCAATTCTTAGAGCCCCTAGCTTATTCTGATTTTATTTCTGTTCTAGTCGCATTACATAAGCGGTTATGATGTCTTTTGTATATACCCTTCCTCTTTTGCTCTTCAGTATGTAAATATTTTTCTGTAAATATATGATGTATTTTAAAAAAAAAACAAGATGTTTGATTCTCCCGATATTTCTGTTTTTTTCTGAGTTTTTTAGGTCCAAGTTTATGCTTGCTGATACTTTCCGTTATTTTCCCATATATTTACAATAAGTTTAATTTGAGACCCTTGGTGATATATTCCCCAAAACGAAATTTGCGACATTGATTGAAGCTGCCAAAGTCTTCAGTCATATTTTGGCCTGTTTAAAGAATCCTCCTGTTGTAGACATTCATTGTCCCTAATTGCTTCCTTATGTAAAATCTGGGTGTCCTCCTTTTTACATATTTTATGAGAATCTGCTTTTACCTCTTATATCAGACGACATGCACATGACAATTATTTAAGTGACTTTCTTTTGGCAATCAATTTATGGATTACATTATGAACACTCAGGTGACTATTATTGTTTGCAGGAAAGATCGGGCTTGTGACATTCATGGTGCTTGGAAGTATGCAACATATGTAACAGTACCGCCATTATATATATCTCTAATCTTTGTTTTACTTTTTTGGCTTCGGAGACAGACTGATTTCCTGTTGATGAGTGAACACAGACACACCTGCGAGTCTACAATGATGGCTTTCATCATTTATCTTCTTGATGCTGTTATATTCATTTCTGTAAAGCAGAAAAATGTTGCAGGACGATGCTTCTTGACATTTTGTGTATGTTTTCTTGTGTTCATGGATTTCTGGGTCCGCATGAGAAGGCCAGTATACCTGTGTGTCTTAAGGACTGAGTCTGAAATGAAAAGGTTTGAGGATGAGCTTCGATGGTGTGGAGCAGGATTCTTTGACACTGTTGCAGAAGCTCTTCGTTATCCTAGCAGGAGCATTTCCATTCCCTCTTCTCAGTTGCATGATGGTGATTGGATTTTAAGAACAATGAATATATTACTTCCAGAAAAAGCAGAGTGCGAGGTGAAAATTCATCCACTTTCCCCCTATCTTTTCATCCAACTGTTAGAAATCATTTCTATATTACTGCTACTCTACCAAAGTTACATTTAATTTACTTGAAGGATTGACATTCTTTTTTTCATCCTTTCCCAAAGTAATAATTTCCATATATTTTATGAAAAATGGGCATGTTATATTGCCGTTATGACATAGTTTGGAAAACATTCTCATTTCTTCCTACTAAACGGATATTCCTTTGGATCCTTCAAAATTTGGAGTCTTATTGCAGACTATCCTTAATTTAATTTTAAGTAAGCTGCAGTAGTATATCCTCTACAGAGAGAATCTTTTTAAGAGTGGAATTACATTTATTTTCTAGATATGCATTTGTCACATGTCTTGTTCAAGCATGTCGATATCCCTTGTAAGTAATTCACTGTAGTTAGTCACCATGTATCTGACTGGTTTGTTCATGCTTCACATATAGACGTTACTGTGAAGTCTGTTTCTTGTACTGCTAGTAGTCACTATCTTATAATTTAAAGTTTGCTTTATATTCCTTCATATGATGTTTACTTAGGTGAATACAGAAGTAAGATTATTTTTCCAGATTCCTTCTTAGATACAATGGATAGGAGCCATCTAATCTCGTAGCAAACTTCCCTTGCTGGAATCTGGCAATACAGAAAGTTGGAGCTGCTATTGATCCAGAACTCTAATAGAATTTTTGACGATTTAGGTTGATTCAGGTTCGTGCAAAACCTTTAAGGGCCTTGTTCCACCATACATGGGCCTTGGATCATGGTAGAACCCTGTTCACGCTTGAAATTTCTGTCAGATTATTATCAGATTTGTGTCTAGAAAGAGGGTCCACTCGCTACAAGATTAACTTAACCCCAAAGGATATGCTACAAAGATAGAGGCAAGAGATCAGGAAAATTCAAAAGAATAATGAACAATGCAATTATTGAAAGTTCTGCTACTGTTTGTTGCAATGGTTGCCACATTGTTTTTATTTGAGAGAGGAAAATTGAGGCAGAGAGAGAATAAGCTACAGAGTTTGAATGAATTGCAACAGTATTATATCAATCCTTGGGTGTAGCTTCTCAGATTGTCTTTTCCCTACCTGTCACCATTCTGAAACAATGAAGCATATGTTATGGGACTGCTCGTTTACCAGGATTTGTTGGGATCATGTACAGACAGAGCTTGTAGCTGTTTTCAGGGGAGATTGCATTTGCATGCAGCTTTGCTCAGTGACTCCAGGTCCCAAGCTCGCTTCTCTATCAGCGGCATTTGGCACTGTCTGAGATTTACTTCTTGTTTGCCCTCTGGAAGCTTCGTTACAAATGTGTTTTTGTGAACGAGGTTAGCGCTTTGATTGTCTTTTGTCATACATGGAGAGAGGTACACATGCAGCTTTTGGCAAAAGTTTTTTTTCTTATCAAAGACACCAAATTATTAGAGCTTGTTGCCTATTCGAATTTTATTTCTCTTCTTCCAGCATTAAGGAAGAGGATGTAGATACTATATACCTTTCTGCCTTTTTTGTTTTTACTTTGATGATGTTAATATATTTTTGTGAATATCAGAAGTATTTTTACAAAAAAATATCCTCTGGTGTAGCTTGTTCAAACAGTATTGGCATAAAATACGAGTAAAAGGAAAGTATAAATGAATGACTTTTCATTTGAGATTTGTTTGGCTTTCACTACGATGATCCACACATTGGTCAAGGTTTCTAGAAATTTAAGAAATGGGCATAGTATTTTGAAGAAATAATAAAAGATACAATAATTTTATTAATGTCTATACTTGACCAAAATAATATGTCATTGGGACTAGAGAATACAACTAGTCACAAACATAATGTGGGAGTGCTAAGGTTACTCCTGAAAGCTACAAGATAATGAGATACAAATGAAAACAATAGAGAAGATAGTAAGAAAGGGTGTCCCAAGAGGGTAAATTCCAAAAAAAGAGAAAGAGCCACTATACCACATTAGATATAGAAATAGATGCAAAAGAGGGATAAGAATCATTGCTGCCCATATATATCACTGTAAGGGTACCAATGCAATTCCTAATACAGTTCTCCAGTGAGTGGCAAAGAATTTAGATAAGTATCATGGCACCATTTGGAATTATGCACTTTCAATGATGCATACATTTGGCTATAGTTTAAGTATCATTCAACGTATAGAAGCCTTGTCAAGAGAAGAAAGAAGAAAGAAGAAAAGAAGGAATTACATTGATGTCCATTGATGACTGAATAGGTCAAAGGGATTGTAAAGTACAACTTATCAAAATGGAAATAAGGGGAGTGAAAAATTCATCTCCCAAAAGTAGATAAGAAAACCTATATCTAAGAGAAAAAGAAGACAAAGAATCCCTACATATAAAATGGAGTCAATTATAAATACAAACACAAGTAGAAGTGAGACAGTTTGGAAGAAATGAGGATTGGTTGCTATCGTCCTCAGATCCTTGAATGGCAATATTCACCTTGAGAACTTGTCTGATAATGTCCCTTGGAGAGTCTCTTGGACTAGTGGGCTCTCGGGGAGTGATCTGTGACAACCTTTGAGTGTTCATGCAAAGGGAGAGAGTAGAATTGGAGCTAAGGTGGAACCCAAGGTGGAATCCATCCTATCAACCAAGGTTGAAGAACCTGTTGCCGTCCTTATACACACCTACAAACGTGGAAAAGTCTCTATCCACTTGGTGTGTCGTTGGAGGCACAATGCCTAAGTCCAAACCCACTTGTCACCTCGATTTGGACTTCTTCTGTCTAGGCTTACTCCTAGGGAAGCCAAGGGGGGTAGACCCTATTTACTATATGAGTTGTTTAGTGAAGTCTAGGAGTTAATTTTAGTTAAGTTAGGGGGAAATCTAACCTATATGGCAAACAACAATGCAATGCATAATTTCAATGACAGTCAAATCCTTTCCCTAAGGTCAACTAAGACTAGTGCCTAAATGTTGGGCAAGGGGTCAACTAAGTCTATACAAAAGAATTAAAAGATCTAGTTACAAAAGAATAACTATACAATAAGTTACAAATGAATTAAAACAATGACCAATATACAAAGTAAATGTAAATTACAATATAAACAATAACAAAGATGAGTTATAAAGATGTACAACAAGAGAGAACTATAGCCAATGAACTCAACAACTAACTAACCATTAAACATGTAACTTGAAAATGCTAGAAAAAAGGAATTGCGCAACTTCTAGAGGTGAGAGAGCCAATAAGAGGAAGTGCGCAACTTCTGAAGCAAGGGGGGAAACCACTCACCAAGTGCCCCAAAGAGATGGTGCGCAACTTGATGGCAGCTTGCCCTTGAACAAAAAAACCACTTCAACCACAATAAACTTGAAAGTAAATGCTCAATTTGGAATGCTAGTGAATTAAGACCATGAGCATAAGAAAATGCCTTGAACAACAAGGTTTGCATAACTTGAAATGAAATGCTTGCAATGAAAAGTAGAGATGAATCAAACCATAAGCATGTAAAAGAGACCTTGAATAGCAAGGTTTACACAACTTAAAAGATGCTAAAAATAAAGTGCAAGTGTTGTGAAATGTATTAGATAAATTTTAGAAAAGTTTTCAGAGTCTCTCTTTGATTAGGGGGCCTAAGCTAATGTGAAACCAACCTAAGCTATGTGACTACCCCTAGACTCTTACTGCTTTGGCCAAAATGATTGCTCGGTGCTCAAGAAGAAGGGAAAACAAGGCCCTTCCCTAGCTCCATAGGTCAACCCGAAAAACTTGGGCACTCAAGCAGGGTGTGTTGCCATCCTTATGCACACTTGCAAATGTGATCTAAGTCCGGCTCACTTAGTGTGTCCTTGGAGGCACAATGCCTAGGTTCACAGCGCACACTGTCACTTTGACCGGAACCTCTTCCGTCTAGGCTTACTCCTAGGGAAGCCAAAGGGGGTAGACCTTAGTTACTAAATGAATTAAGTTAAGTTCTAGGAGTTAGTTTTAATTTCTTAAGGTTAGAGGGGATCTATCCTATGATGCACAAGCAACAATGCAAGATGCAAGGGTTAGTATGTAAGTCAAGCCTTTTCCTAGGGAAACTAAGACTAGTGCCTAAAGATTGGGCAAGGGGTCAACTAAGTTTAAGGGTTGTTTGTTACAAGTAGATTACAAGTTACTTACAAGATTACAAAAGAATAAATTGAACCAAAGAATATTAGATACAATTAATTACAAGTAAAAATGCTAAGATACAAATGATACAAGAGCAAGCTAACCACGTTTTACTTATATGTGTGCAAGATACCAAAGATTAAAGCATCAACATCAACAATTCATCACAATTATGAGTCCATCATCAACACATCAATATCATCAAGAAGATTTAAAAGATTTAAGCACAAATGTTATTTTATTTGATGAAGATTACCCACACTCTTGATTACTCAACCCACCAAGTGTTTGTTAGGTTTGGTCCAGGGTTTAATTATTAGGCTGGCTTAAGATTTATCAAATTTTATTAAAGCTTTCACCAAAGCCTCCTCCTCCTATTGCCAAATAATTGCTGGATGCTCAATAAGTGTTGCCACCCTAGCTTCACAGGTCAGCCCAAAACAAGAGTACTTCCTGGAGATGACACATCCTGTGCGCCGTGAGATAGTCCC
Organism: Picea mariana; assembly: GCA_032191745.1. Classification (NCBI taxonomy): domain Eukaryota; kingdom Viridiplantae; phylum Streptophyta; class Pinopsida; order Pinales; family Pinaceae; genus Picea; species Picea mariana. The sequence continues at coordinate 8,361 of JASDQU010405591.1, forward strand.
TTGCCTACAGCCTCCGTTGTTTTCCTCAAGCCCCGTTTTAGATGGTGAAGATGGTGGTATAAGATACTCTAAATAGTCTATTAAGTATATATATGGATTAGGTAGACTTTTAGGTGATTATTAGAGTGTTTTGAAGATTTTAGGACACTTTTAAAGTGTGATTTAGTGATATGGCCGAAATTGTTGTGAGCTTAAAAATGTGTTGCTTCAAGCTTATGCAATTAAGAATGTGAACACATGTAAAGCAAATAAAGATGGCTGAAAAAGATTTAAGTGATCACATGCACATATAAGCTTGCTATCAAAGAGAAAACACAATGGCAAGGACAACTTGTCTTCAAGAGATGGAAAGAAAATTTAATGTTTGTTTGCCTACTTAACCATTAAACAACACTCAAGCCCAAGCAAGTGGCTTCCAATAGATATAAGCAATAGAGATATAAACCATTCACTTATCTAAGCACTTAGAGATTAAGGCATTTAAGATCTAAACATGTGCATGAAGTAAAGACTTGAAAATTAACTAAGCAAGTAAAAGATTTAGTTAGGTTACTTATTATGCCTCCCAATAGGCTTAAGACAATGATTATGTGTTTGATCTAAATCTAAAACAATGATAGCATTAATCCATAGATCATCAATCACATCATCAAACACTTAACCTTACCTATTGGGGTATTCCTCTACCAACTAGGTAGGCAATTAATTAGGTTTTGCTTAGTTAGGTTAAGTTCTTTTAAGATTTAAAGATTAGGGCAAACAAGTGAAAGATATATATAGAGAGAAAGAAGTAGACTAACAAACCAAGCAAGCAACCAAGAGACAAACTCTACCCCACGTCCTAGGTTGAGAAGGTGCCCCTCACCTTCTAAACCTCACGTCCTAGCTAGAAGGAAAAGCAAAAATGCTAAAAATGAAACCCTAGCTAGATCTACACTACCCAACAAGCTCACACAAAGAGGAAGGCTGTACCACTTCTTCCCCTAAAGGTGTAAGCTACTAACAAGCAAGAAGAAGAGGCAAAACGTACCAAAATGATGAAAAATTGAGAGGTAGGGTTGAGAGATAGCTACCAAACCCCTTGGAGAGCCTTTTGGTGTTGTGTGGATGTCTTTTGGGCAGCCAAGAGTCCTCTCAATCAGATCTGAAACCTGCAAAACCAGCAAGCTATGCTTGCTAGAAAAGCTACACACAACCAAGAAAAATGAAAGAAAACCCTTGCTTTTTAGGGCAAGGACTTTCCACAAGGAAAAGAGAGTATATGTGTATAGAAATGACTTATCTAAACATATTATGCTAGCTGAAAATGAATGTGTATGGGTAACAATATAGATGGAGAGTAAAGGGTTAGAGAAGTGGAGTGTATGAGTGCCTCAAGAGACCCTTCTCCTTGAAGGAGTTCCCAATGAAACCCTTGAAGTATAAACCTGCAAAACTCCTTAAGTGATGTGCATACAAGAGATAATATGTTGAGCATGTAAATAAGACGACACTTCAATCCTATCTAACACATCAAGATATATAAACCCACAAGCATATGCATTGATAGATCTACTTAGATAACATTTTACCTAAGATCAAATGTTGCATTCACCCAAAGAAATTGATACAATATTACCTCATAAGCATAAGAAGATCAAGCACACGCATTTCTCCTCTAGTTATCCTCCAAAGTTTCTCCTTTATTATTACTCAAGAAAATAGATCTTGGAGAGAAAATACTCCAAAACCCTAAAAGCATAGAATGGAAAAATGGAATGATGGATAGAGAGAGAGAGATGAAAATCAAGTAGCTTAACAATAGCTCAAGATATGGTGAATTGGGAGTGAGAAGTGAGATCTATTTATACTTGGAGAGGCAAACCTAACTCTCTTGGATCTAAGCCAAGTGTCCACCACCAAGCAAATGAGTAGATCTCAAGGCTAGGGCGCACCACCTAGAGTTTGCACAATAGATCTAGGGTGTAGAAAAAAAAGAAAAATGGTTGGGATCAAGCAAAAGGTGTGTGAGAGGCATGGGATCCGTGCCAAAGCAAGTGAAGAGTCACAAATAATTTTAAAAAATGATTTGGTGGAGTTTCAAGAAGAGGGAGGGTGCACCTCTTGGGATGAGGTAAAGGGAAAGGAGGGTGAGAGATGAATGTGTGAGGTTGGGATCACACAAAACCATAAGATAAGTTGTGGGATCCGTGCTAGGGCAAGAGAAAGAGCCTCATACAAATAAAAACGAATTTTTATTGGAGAGACACAGAAAGGGGGGTGTAACTTTCTTGGAAGGTGCTTCACAAGGGTGAAAAACAATAAAATGGAAGGAAAGAGTGAGGTGGAGGGAGTGGGGTCACCTCTAGGGGTGACGCGGAGGCTAAAGGGAGTGAAAACTCAAGAGAGGGGGCCACACTCAAGT